>OX451215.1:58011896-58193753 GCA_949628195.1 Phasia obesa | reverse complement strand
ACACGGACAGACGGACAGATGGACATCGCTTAATCAACTTCTCTATGTAACGAGTGATTTTTTAAGAGCTTGAGAACTTTTTTTTTTTTTAAAACGCATAAAATTTGCAAAATCTCATCGGTTCTTTATTTGAAACGTTAGATTGGTCCATGACATTTACTTTTTGAAGATAATTTCATTTAAATGTTGACCGCGGCTGCGTCTTAGGTGGTCCATTCGGAAAGTCCAATTTTGGGCAACTTTTTCGAGCATTTCGGCCGGAATAGCCCGAATTTCTTCGGAAATGTTGTCTTCCAAAGCTGGAATAGTTGCTGGCTTATTTCTGTAGACTTTAGACTTGACGTAGCCCCACAAAAAATAGTCTAAAGGCGTCAAATCGCATGATCTTGGTGGCCAACTTACCGGTCCATTTCTTGAGATGAATTGTTCTCCGAAGTTTTCCCTCAAAATGGCCATAGAATCGCGAGCTGTGTGGCATGTAGCGCCATCTTGTTGAAACCACATGTCAACCAAGTTCAGTTGTTCCATTTTTGGCAACAAAAAGTTTGTTAGCATCGAACGATAGCGATCGCCATTCACCGTAACGTTGCGTCCAACAGCATCTTTGAAAAAATACGGTCCAATGATTCCACCAGCGTACAAACCACACCAAACAGTGCATTTTTCGGGATGCATGGGCAGTTCTTGAACGGCTTCTGGTTGCTCTTCACTCCAAATGCGGCAATTTTGCTTATTTACGTAGCCATTCAACCAGAAATGAGCCTCATCGCTGAACAAAATTTGTCACATTTGAACATTTAGAACCGAACACTGATTTTGGTAATAAAATTCAATGATTTGCAAGCGTTGCTCGTTAGTAAGTCTATTCATGATGAAATGTCAAAGCATACTGAGCATCTCTCTCTTTGGCACCATGTCTGAAATCTCACGTGATCTGTCAAATACTAATGCATGAAAATCCTAACCTCAAAAAAATCACCCATTATAAGAATCCAGAATATATATAGTTTATGGGATCGGATATGAATGTTGTAGAACTTACACACGTAATGACAAACCGACATATACCTTATCCACCTGTGGTGAAAGGTATAAAAATTGGTATTAGAAAATTTTTATGATTTTAATAAGTCGTTATATACTTGTTGCAACTATTAGTACTTATGTAAATAATAAAAAGTAATAAGAAAAATCATTAAGAGTTTTTTTAAATAACTGAAATATAGATATTTGATCTCATAACTTTTTTTTCACCTAAAAGTATAAAGCCAAGATAGCGACGCTGTTGTGAATTGTGGTACGGTGAATTAACTTTTTGTCTGGCTTTCAGTCTAACTGTTAGTTAATACGTCCTCATTTCTTATGAACATGACGAGTATGTATTTTTTCTTTTGCAATTCAACTATTGATACGTCTTGCAAATGACAGAAGGAATTTCAGTTCTTTTTAGTTTAAAAGTTTAATAATAATTTTTCTATTTATGCCATTTAGATTTCAAGTTTTCAAGTAAACATTTACCAAAAATTAAAATACATTTATGAAAATTGTTAAGTTGGAAAATAAAGAAGAGGTAAACATGTTTTGAAGTCATTACTCAAGAAATCATTGCACTATTATTATTAAGAAAACTATAATTTCATTTTACCTTTCTTATTTAAATCAGAAATTACTAATTATAAGCGATGTGCTTTTGAAAGAGGAGTTGACAAAATTTTACTAAAACATGTACTGCTATTAAGGAAACGAACATTTCCTGTAAGCTTGTGTAAAACAAATACAACTCAGTTTCTTTCATTTTCTCGACAACTAAGCGTTTTACATTGTTCTAAACAGATCAAATCAGCGGCTATAAAAATACTTAAATGTGTAAAAATATTATGCTAAAATACTTTATCTATTACACAAACGTTGTGTGCTTCCTGACAATATTTTGTTCGTTTATGGTTTGAAAGTAAGCACACCAAATATTTAGACTTTTACATACTTACTTTATATAAAGGTACCCATCCCTGGATAAAATTCTAAAATGAGGGTGCTGTAGCTCAAGTGGTTAGCACGTTGACCACTTAAGCATGCTCACGAGTTCAATGCTCAGCCGCACAGTAAACTGTCTAGTGGGAAAAAATAAAAAAAAACTTTCGAATTTATCAATAAAACACATATGGAAATGTGGATGAAAGCTGAGACTCCCACGATTCCAGAGGTGGGTTGGTTTTTCATGTGCGTTACACCTATAAAAAGTTAAACGGCTTTAAAGTCGAATTATTTTGAGAATTTTTTCATAATTTTTAAATAACAAAAAATGGGTTTGGGAAAATAAATCTCAAAAATTCATTTTTCAATTAAAATGCATGCAAATTTATTTGTTTTATTCAGAAATGTAGCAGAAACAATAAAAAGTCCTAAAATTCAAATATTTATAACAACACTTTAGCCAAAATATGTACTTAAAAAAAATACTCAGCTTCGATGGACCCGAAAATATAGGCACATCAAAAAACTACTTTTATGAATCAATAATCTTATTTTCTGTTATATATACTAAAATATGTATGCAAATATTTAGGTGTTTTCTATGCCAACTTTTGAAATATAATGATTTTAAAAATCATCCATATTTGATATTTTTATTAAAATTATCAGTTGATATTTTTAATATTTGAAAATGTATGATAATAGTAGGCTATGCTTTAAAAAAGGGCGACCTAAGACAAGGTGAGTGCAGGAGCGAATGCTTTAGAATGCCTACACAAAACAATTAAGACAGAACAGACTTGAGCACACTCGAAAAAATAGCAGCGAATATTGTAATCAAGATTTAATGAATAAAATCCTAATTTCTTCTGATCCATTAATTTCATCTAATAGAAATAGAATAAATACAAGCAGCTCTTTCAACAATAATCAAGAAATTACATAATACTAGATGAATCTATTAACACTGATTCAGTCTCAGAAACTATTTTAGTGATTAAGAAATTGTTTACAATTGTTATGTTATTTGAATTTGTTTGTAACTTTATTATTAATCTTTATATAAATATGTTTTTTATCTTAAATAATAATTTAATATTAAAATATTTAGTGTTGCCAATTTGGAAACCCTATTCATGTAATATTATTTGCATAGAATTTTCAAAACTTTAAAAAATAAAAATACCGAAAAGTTCAAAATAATGTTACATTCAAAAAAGGTATATGGCAACCCTAAATAATTAGATATTGGTTATATTTTATAAAAAAAAAAAACTATCACGCTTTATCATTTTGTATATGAAGTGATAGATTAAAATTAAAAAAAAAAAACAAAAATTACTGAAATGGAGGAATTTTGGGCATTTAATTGTCCGCGCACTGGAAAAATAAAAGGATTTCTAAAAATGTTGATTCATTTTTTAAAATAGTAAGCCAAGAGAGATATGTGCCAAAAATTTCATTAAGCTACCATAACTCCATCGATTTTTTTCCAGTTTTACTATGGCGACCGTTCACTGTGAGCCGTGGCAACATCAATTTTTCTGATATGTATTAATTCTATTTATAATAATGCATTTCACAGCTCCCTGCTTCGCCGGTATTACCACATAACACTATATCGCCGGCAAATTAAAATAATTATAAATTTCATATGCTAGCTTCAAACTAATACGCCTACATAACACTAGAGGCGCTGCTCTGCTCTTCGCTCACACTAACCATCTGTCCTATTCCTTTCCCAAGGAAGTAACACAGTTAAAATAGGCATTAATGAGTTTTACTTCTCTGTAAAAAAATGTATATAAAATTCTAAATTTCTAAAAATTATTGTAAAGCTCTGTAAAAGGTGTTTAAAATATTTTAATAACAATGTAATTCCACAAAGTAAAAATACAAATTAAATACAAATTTTACTCAAGTGGCTATTTGGCAGTAAGTAATTCATATTTTGTTATTATTTTAAAACAGCGCCATCTGTTGCACAACCGTATTTAAAATATCGCGTTTTCAAAAATTAAAGATGCTTTCAAGTAGGCAGTACCTTTAAATCGGTAAAAAATCCGCGTATTTTCACTGCTTTTTCTTCTCTTTCTCTTGGAAATAAGACATTTTGCAGAAGAAAAGTATTCTATATTGGAATCAGAGTATTAAAGCACCTCCTCAAAAAATTTTGTTAAAATCCATCCAGTAGTTTTTACGTGATGCGAACACAGACAGAAATCCAGACAGTCAGGAAATGAGTTATTGTTTTAATCTCTGTATAAATTATATATGATTCATAATTAAATGTACTATAATTATAATCACATCATTTCAAAGCTTTTAAATATTTCAAAACGCCACCACATCAATCAATGTACTTATAAAAACGGAAATGTTTTGACTAGTTTTTATATATTACTGTTTTGTTGTTTTGTTGTCCGCCCTTACTTGACTGTCTGGACGAAATTTTAACAACCTATTGTTAACTTTTTACTTCTTTTTTTTTGCTACAGAACTTTTACTTTTAGCAGTTGAATATAAAAGAATAAATATAAAAAACAGACAGACAAAGACATGCAATATCAGTAGCAGAAACTTTTCCAATTTTTTTTATACCCAACACTACTTAAGATGCGACTGGTCTAATGAGTTTGGGTTAAAATTTGTAACGTATTAAAATAAAGATCCTTTTCCTATGTTTTAATATAGCGGTTACAAGATCTCCTCTTTTTCGTTTGATTTGTTATTTATTCATTCATATTTTCTTTACTATAATAATCTCAGTTTACTCTTTATTTTATATTTTCGGTTGTATCCATTTGCAAGAGAAAACAGTTATTTTTTGCACGTATCAACTTATTTACACTGGTACCACTTCCATCACAGAAAATAAACAATCTTTATCGAATAAGTAGTTTGTTAAGATCTCAATAACAACACCAGCTATTAGATCCTATCTATCGAATCGGTTAGCTTTTTGCAAAAGAAAAGCTTTGGAAAATAAAATTTACGAACACATTATTACGTGAATTGTTGCCTTTAGGGCTAAGTCTGTTGCTTCTTTAACATTAGGATGTATATATGTTTCAAATTTCATTTTCTGCCTTCTGGGTCATTCTAGATTAGAATCGTGTCATTAAAATCGGTTTAGCCATACACAAATGCCTGTTATTCCCTCTTTTCTTCCCTATGACCCTGAATAGTAAAAAAAAAAGAAATATCCCATTGCCCATTTAATAAATTAGGTAAAGATGTGTTCATGTATCAAATCAGTCAGTCAGTCTTTCACCTCCAAATCCGTATTATGAAAACATACATATATAGTGCATTACACCACCTAGCTAAGGATCTATCTATTTTTTAATTTTATATAAATAGGTTTACCAGTCCTATTGAAAAGCCTTTCTTTCTCAATATGGTGAAAAATATTGTATTTCTACAAAGAGTACTTTACATTGGTAATGAAACAAAATGAGTCTTGAAGGTTTCTTAAATGACCTTGGCCAGCAAAAAATTACGTTTACTTGGAAGCAGGTTTGTAAGGGAAAGAGAAATAGACTCTCCCTTTCAACCAGCTTCAGGAAGGCATGATTTTTGCTTGCGAAGTCCAACTTGGTAGGTCTCTTTGCTTCACTAAATTCTTTATAAAAACTTATGTGCTTACATTCCTGCAACCGCGAAAGCGAGAGAAGACGCAGTTGTTATTATAATTGTAGCATTTTCGAATGCGCTTATGAGAACCCCTTTTGAAAGACATGAGTTTTATTATACTGTTTACGAAAACCCAATAATTTTTTGCTGGGTAATTAAGCAGACAATATTTTACTTTTGCCACAGCTTTTTACAACTTCAACTAAAACCAGAAACATATAGCACCTACTGAGGCAACAAGGATAAAAACCGTTGCCAAAACTATAGTTAAAGCATAATATGAAAAAACGGTGTGTCAGGCAACATTATACTTACTTACTTATTTTTAAAACCCAATTAGGAGCCAATCAAAAGCCGGTCCACTTACTTCTACCTGTAAGTAGCATAATTTGGATTGACTATTTCTAACTGTAGGGTATTATTTTTTTAGAAAATATTAAACTTAAATTACTATCACTTGTATTCTTTGTATAGATAAATATTTAATAATCACATCTGCTTAAACATGGCATTCAACTTATACAAGAAAATAAACTAAATATTTTTACTAAAAAATACTTTGAAAATGTTTTGAAAAAATTTACATAAATTTTTTATGGTCAAATATTTGAATAAATGAACATTTTTGAACTTAACAACTTCAAATACTCATACCATAACAAATTTTGTTTCTAGAATGGTTTGTCCTCAAAAAAACACTTAACTCTTCTAACGATTTTTATTGTTTGGTTAATCAGTATGTGATGGTTTCAGAAACGATGCTTCGGGGATGTAAAAATTACTTGATTTATTTATGTATGTATGTATGTATGGATCTGTACAACACATTCTGTGTGAGAAGAAAAACGACAAGAATTGCACACATATAATTTTCTAATACCAATGCCCTCTATTCCATTCAATACCATTAAGCTATGCCAATACATTCTATCCCAAAACAATGTTCATCGAAGTCCAAGCATACTACTACTACTCATCCATACTTGGCAACAAAAAATCACACCCATCAACAACAAAAACAACAGCAAACAAACGTTATAATAATGGTCAGTAGTATTAGCAATGACCACAGAGTTGACTTAAGCCTACATAGTCGATGGATGCTGAATTGTTGCTTCAAAACAAAGCTGAGGATGAGAACGTCAATGATGGCGATGTGTTTGTTGTTTATTGACATATTTGGACAAAAAACCCAATTCCAAGTTTTTTGTTTTGATAATAGTAGGATTACATATACACAGTTGTATAGTCGATTTTCGGGAGGATTTAATAAGAACATGTTTGCTTTAGTACATGAATTCAATAATTATTATAGACGGATGCCGTTTATTGTTTTTACAAACAGTTTACTTTTTTGGACTGTTTATAAAACAAATTGCCAATATGTCTTGAATGTATGAATGAGTATATACCGTGGAGCGAAGAAAAATACAATTTTCGGAAGCAATAATCCGAATAAATAAATATATACTTTTAATAAGGGTTCAGATTTTCTCATTAATGAACATTACAAATCAACATTCATGTAAATTGTCATAAATGAGAAATCTGAAATTTTATATTTATTTTTCACGGTCATAAACGAACTATGTTCAACCTGACTGTGTGTACCTTATTGTAATATACATACATGAAGAGTGATAAATTACCTTCTTCTCATTAATGTTCTTTTTCAAAAATGTACATGTTCATTTATGAACGTTGAACATTTATACAATTTCTCATAAATGTACATAAAAGAATTTTCTGCCTGAGAAGAAGGAAATAAAAAAGAAATTAAGTAAACATTTTGTTACCACATACGCCGCACTGTGGTCAATATTTTGAGATAGCGGCCAAAACTCCTTTTGGTTTTTGTTCTCCGATTTTAAAGTTATTAGACTCATATGAAAGTAGACAATAGTAAACCTCGGGAGCCAAAAAAATAGAACTCTATTTCAACTATTTCACTGAGAACAGGGTGGTCCAAAATGGGCTTTTTCAGAATTTAGTAAATTTATGATATTTTTAGTTAATTTTTAAAGTTTAAATGATCATAACTTTTTTGTTTTTCAAGATTTTTGGACGAAATAAATTTTGTGTTGTAACTTAACTTATTTCCTATTACTGGTAAAAAAAATTGAAGCTCTACTGTTTTCAGAACAATTTAAATATTTTTTTTAAAAAAGGTCAAATTTCTCGGAAATTTCCTACTTCATAGAGCACAACTCCTGTGAGTCAAGCTGAGTCAAAACACAAATTTACTATTTTGTAGTCCTAACTCTCCCCTACATTCCTATATATACATGTCCATGCATCGGGACTGCACTTTTTGAGCTACAGCAATTTTTCTGACCCAAGGTAAGATATTCGGTACAAATGCACGTCATATTTTTTGAGAAGTTATTTGTATGTGAAAGTGGATATTATGCATATATTTTGATGCAATTTTGTACAAGAATTCTTATTGACCCAAAAAATAATTCTGTTGAAATTAGGAGAAGTTGGCCCATATTTGGACCTAGTCCACATAGAAGGGTGTATCAAAATTTTGACAAAAATGACAATAGAACTCTCAAATTATGTGGTATCTGGCAATTCATTTGGAAAAGGTAAAAATGATTTTATTGCCATCTAATATTACATAACTTAAATACCTGAAAATTGCAAATAAATTTAAAATCAATGGAAATAACTGGTAAAACCAAGTACCTGTTATATTATGTTTCAAAGAGGTAAAAAAGATCATGTTGAAACTTCGAGCAATAGTATATTAATCCATGAATTCATTTTTTTCTTCATTATTGTTTAAACAATGGCTAAATTCAGTTATAGTGTTCTATCTGATATATATTTTGAACGGAAAGATGAAAACGACATTATTTTACATATAATGAATAATCCATTCTTCAAAATATGCGACAAACAAGAAATTAAAATTCATAACTTAAAAATAAAAAACTTTTAAATACTTTAAGAAAACGGTACAATCAATGTTTCAGAAACAAGAAATTGTTTTACTCACGCAACCAAGAATGGCTAAGAAATAAACTTTTTTTTAAAAAGCCATCAGTAACTAACACGGAAACTGAAAAAGGTGGTCGACCAGCAAAGCCAATTGATAATTGTAGTGAAAGATCACGAAGACGCAAGCTTAAACATATCAATGAAGAAGTTTCTTGTAGCATCATAAAGGATTCATTTCTGAATCAAATTCAACCATCGAAAACTAAAAAGAGTAAAATTGCTATCATTGAAAAAATAGTGGAAGCAAGCCCGAGACGCACAAAAAGGATTTTAGAAAGTATACCGACATCAAGATTGCTTACCTTCACCAACTGCTATTAGTGTAACTTAGTTCAGCAGAAATAAAATTGCAGGATCTTCTTGAACACACTGCAGAACGATTATTAGAGACATTTGATGCTGACTATTTAAAGAAGTTTAAAAATTGCAGCATGACTTTAATTTCTAAATGGGGATGTGATGGGTCGTGTGGCCAGAAACAATACAAACAATGTAATGCGGAAAATTCATCAGATGCCAATTTATTCATGATTTCTTTCGTTCCATTACGTTTAACAAAAACTTATATTGGTTCAGAGCCGTCAACTAGTAGAGCTGCAGAGATAGATGTATGGAAGAATGAAATTCCCTCGTCAACAAAATTTTGTAGACCAATAAAGTTTGCTTACAAAAAAGAAACTAAAGATGTCATAACTGAAGAAGTTGGCAAAATAACAGATGAAATTAAAGAACTTCAACCAGTGATATTTGAATTTAATGACCAATGCATCGAAGTTAACTTTAAAATGTCACTTACAATGATCGATGGAAAAGTTGCACAAGCTTTAACCGAAACAAAGTCTTCGTCAAGCTGCACCATATGCCAAAAAACATCAAGTCAATTGAGCCAACCACCAACGCAAGACGATAGTTTTAATGAAGCATATGAATTTGGAATGTCACCTTTTCATGCTAGAATTCGTTTTATGGAGCATATTCTTAAATTGGGATACGATTTGGAATTTGGCCCGTTAGGCGAAACAGTGAGAAACAACAAAGAAAATTTGGAAAAAAGAAAGCAAAAAAAAAAAGATATTCAAGAAAAATACCGTGAGATAGGCCTTATAATTGACCAGCCAAAGCAAGGAGAAGGAAATTCTAATGATGGAAACACAGCAAGGAGATTTTTTTCCGATCCAGAAACTGCAGCTTCTATAACTGGAGTAGATTATGATTTAATACGACGATTCCAAATCATATTAGAAGTTATAGCATGTAGCAAAAAGATAGATGCAAAAAAATTTGGTCAGTATGCTAATGAGACAGCAACCCTTTATAACCAAAAATATTCTTGGAGACATATGCCAACCACAGTTCACACTTCCAATTGGAGATCTCTCAGAAGAAGCGCAAGAAAAAAGGAACAAAGACTACAGATTCTTTCGCGAGCACAATACAAGAAAAATTTCCAGATATTGTACTAATGAAGATCTTATTAATATTTTGTTGTGCACATCTGACCCATATATGTCCAGTATTCGACAAAAATGGAAATCAACCTCATTAGAGTTAGATGAAGAAGCTAAACAACTACTGCAAAATGAAAATCACAGCTATTTGGAAGAAATTTTTACTAATATTGTTTAATTAATACTAGTTTAAAGATTATAATTTGTTTCTAATTTTAGTATAAATTTTACATTTAAATAAAATATATGTGCACTTTAAATCAATAGTAAAAGTTTACTTAAAATTTTATCGATGTTGTGTTCTGTATATAATATATCCAAATGGTATTGATATTGTTGGGAATTTCAGTGTTATTTTTCAGTTTAATCCTCACAAGAATTAGCTTTCTTCCAAAAAACCAACCTTTGGCCCCTGTGAATATTGAGACTAAATAAATGTCAGGGGCCAAATGTTGGCATTTTCTGACCAAAATTAAGTTTAGGAATAATAAATAAGTATTGGTTGTAAAATACGATTGAACAAAATAAGAAATTATAAAAAAATCCTATTTAAAATGTCAAAATATTCAACTTTTACATGGAAACTCAACAAAAAATTAAAATGCATTTTTAACTCCACATTACTTACGTTCCTATCAATCGATTTTTACGTTTGAATACGCAAATTGAAGCTTAAAGTCCCTCCTATTGAACAAAAAAAATCGCGTAAAAAAATACCAATCCGGTCAAAAGTTATAGAGTTTTGACCGCTATCTCGCGAAATTGACCACTGTGCGCCGGCGCAAATGCACATTACAAAGTATGTGCGTACATTTATGTAAGCGAATGCACATTTTTCTACGATCTTTTCATTTATGTAAAATTATCAAAATCGTAAATACTCAAATATGAACAATAAATTTTTTTCTCATTTATTCACTTTTGAACAGAAAGAGAAAAAATAAATCATCGCATTCATAAATGAAAAAAAAAACAAAATATTTTATAGTCTCTCACACATGTATGAGAAGATGCAGCTAAAAAATAAAATGTACACATTCATACATACTGAAGCCAAAAAATCATCAAATTGAGCGGGGAAAATTCTTCCTTCCACCTTCTGACAAGGAAAATTTACTAATTAAGTTACTTTTTGGATAAGGGATATTTTTTTCGGTAAAAAACACATTATTCAAGGCACTTGTTTGATGACATCTTCGTTTGACAAGTTAGATGGAAAACAGTTCGTAGTTCGCTATAGTGATATACATGTTTGATTCCAAGTCACAAGAGGTTGATGTTGGAATGAGTAGGAGTTTGTAGTTAGCCATATGTGTTAGAAACACATATGAAGCCGTGCACTGACTGTATTGCGCGGATATATTTTTTATATCCAAATATTCATGCAAAATATGATGCACCCACTCAGTTAAGATGCGCACAGCCTCAGCCACTTTTTAACCATTGAAATTGATAGCGCAGATTCCCCATAGAATCTTTCAAGCCTTTTTTTGTTTCGGTGATGGTTTTATAATCACCACACACAATTCACTTACTTTCCATCTTCGTTATAATTAACGAGGTTCTCAGCTTTTAACGGCTGCCAAAAACAAACTATAGACTAATACGACAGTAGTCCAGTAACAGATGGCTGTTACCGGCAGCAGTGTTGCAATAAATATTCGGTTCTAGAAATAGAAAGTCTTGGAATTTTTAAACTGCTCTCGTATTTGAAATTTCTACAAAAAATATTCCAATAGCCAATGTATTGAGTGGAAAATCTTAAAAAAAGTTATCGACTGAAATATGATCAACTTGGCTTGATGTGCAGATGTTTTCTGAATTTTACTGAAATAAATCGAATTTGGCCACCAAACGTTAAAATAGTGCTTTCGATAAAAGACGCAGTGAAGGCCTAAGTTAGACCTTTTCCAGCTAGATTTATTACAAAATGCGAAAACTAAGTCAGTTGTCAAATAACCTAAATTATTATGTCTAGCTTTCATTGACTTTGAAAAAGCCTTCGACAGCATCAGTCAGTCAATGATAAGGAGTTCACTGATATGCAAGGGTATCCCGATAAAGTTCAAAACACTTTATCATGTGCAAGCTGCCGCATTGCTCATGAGGATTTATTGAGTGGAAAAATTAAAATAAACATTGGATTTAGACCAGGATGCTCACTATCACCATTGCTGTTCAACATGGCTATCGAATGTAACATCAGAGCCAAGAGGCATCACCTGGGGCCTAAATGGTCGTTTGGAGTATCTGTACTACGCAGATGATACTTGCCTACTGACGCACAAGCACTAGAATGAATCAGAAAAATACGGCCTTAGAATAAATGTATTAAAAACTAAGGCTATGATAATAAATACCAAAAGTACCCAGCCATTAATCATTTCCCAACAACATATCGAGGAAGTTTAGTCCTTCTGCTACCTCGGTAGTATAATAACAAAGTCAGGAGACTCCCATGAAGATGTTCTAAACCGGATAAGCAAGGCTAAACAATCGTATGGCCAACGAAAGTCAGTGTGGAGATCTGGCTACTTTTCGTTGTGCACAAAGTGCGAGATATTCAACTGTTGCGTTATGTCAGTGCTTTTGTACGGATGAGAAGTATGGAATGCCGCTAGCCAAGACGTAAGCGCCCTACAAGTATTCACAAATCGCTGTTTACGAAGAATACTAAAATATTTTGGCCAAACACCGTTGATAACCAACAGCTGTGGGAAACAACACGCCACATTCCCATACAAATCGAAATCAAGCGTCGGAAATGGAGGTGGATTGGGCATGCTTTGTGCCGACCCCAAGAAATGTTATTGAGTGGAATGCTCAATAGACGAAGCAAACATATCATGGAATGAGCTCAAGATGCTAGGAGCACACAAGATCGTATGGAATAACTTTGTTGAGGCCCTATGTTCCCTGTAGGAACCAAAGGAATTAATATACATGTATAAGAATTTACAAGAATTTGTGTTTTAAAATATATTTTTCTACATTCATTTTTAAATGTTAAATAAAATTAAATAGGTATGTATTTACATATGTACATACATATGTGCTAAAAATATTAGTTTGATTAACAATTTGAAATAATAATGATAAATCTGAAATAAAACAAGAATTCATAACAAGTGTGATTGGTGCAACTTGAGCCAGAAATGAAAAATTTCAAAATTTCGTTTACCATCTCTGATGAAACAAAGGGAATTGCATACGACTACAGCAAAAAAAAAAAAAAAACAATAACCGTAAAATAGAGCAAAACCTAACTAAAGAAGATTTTATGAAAATAAATCAAAGGGGCATTTTATATTTTATATATTTTTATTAGCTTTGTGCCACTGTATTAAACTATCTGGTACTGCAGCTTGTGGGCTTTTTTTAACTTCTCCTCCTAGTAAAAAGCCCTGTAAACATGCATTTTCAACAAGCTGTTTGAACAATACAATAACGCAAAATTCAATAGTACGTAATGCTGGATGCAAACACACTAAAACATATTAATGCACCGTGGCAAAAATAACAAGTGGAGTGGAGAAGTAACCATCAAATAAAATTAAATTCCAAATAAATGTATGAGTACGTTTTTGTAACGTATAATCAGTATTCGGACAGATATGTAATGGGTGTTCCGGCATGCGAGAGGAATTTGAACTTGTGTTTATTTTACGCTTATCTACTTCAACGTCTTTCGTATTATGGGCAAAAATATTTTCAACAAATATAGTTTTATCTTCTTTTGGCTCAAGGTCTAAAAAAATAAAAACTTTCTTTCTTTGTTTATTTATTTATTTATTTATTTTCAAAATGGTTCCAATATTTCGACTAACATCGTTGGTCATCATCAGGGATCTGATAAAATAAAAAGGAAAATACTACACAATATTTTTATATGTCCGGTTGTAGAAGACTGTCTATTCATTGGGACTCTTAGAAAACAAGTTAATCTGAAAATCGTCTTTGCTGAAGAAGCTTATTTAATAATAAAAAAACAGAGTTATCGCCCACTCACAGGCGCCTGCTGAAATGACAACATATCCTGAACAAATAACTGTTGGATATTATTGTCTATGCTATCGCATAGACAGAAGATAATATTTTGTGGTATTTTTTTCACAATTACGAATTTCAGAGCCGATCAACAGTTAGTCTTTTTAACCGACTTCAAAAAAGAAGGAGGTTATCAATTCGTCTGAATGTTGCTTCTTTTTTATGTATGTAACCGCAAAACTTAGCCATTGCTGAACCGTTTTTAAAATTCTTTATTTGAAAGGTTATGCTTGCAGTTTGGTCCTGTTTAAAAAAGAAACAATTCATTATATTAAAAATTAAAGGGTGTCCCCATACAACATACATGTTTTTTACGTATATTAAGAACCGTAAAGGGCACCAAATTAAAAACTTTAAAAAATTGCGTTTCGCTATAGCTCCCAACAGCAGAAGTTAATAAAAAAATAAAATTTAAATTTAAAGGGTGTCCCTATAGGTGACGTAATTTGACCTATATGGGCCTATCTTCTGAACCGTTATAGACAAAACCTTGAAAATTTGACAGAATGTCAATTACTATGACCGTTATAAAAAAATTTATAAATATTGAAAATTTAAATTAAAGGGTGCTGAAAATTTAAATTAAAGGGTGCTCCAATAGTTAATTTAAATGATGTATATGGCCATACTGTTGAACAGTTGAACACAGACCGCTGAAATTTACAAAGAACCTGTATTGTTAAGTCCGCTATAACAAAAAGTATACAATTTGGAAATAAAAGGGTGTCTCAATAGTTAATGTAATTCTATGTATGTGGCTAAACTTTTGAACTGTTATAGACACATAGCTGAAATTTACAAGGAACCTGTATTGCAAAGTCCATTATATATATGTATTTAATCCTCTAACTCCCAATGGAGCATAGGGCGTGATTTGGGACTTTCACCAGAGGTGCACGTAGTGTGGAAAGTTTTCTGAATGTCATTTACTTGGGAATGACCAGTAACGATTTCTCTGTTTGAATGTCCAAGCAGCTCACTACTTCCGGTCCTAGACCAAGTATATCCCGGGCAATGGCTTTTTAGATTCCTCTGAAAGCTAGCTAGTTACAGTACACCTTAACGTCTCAGGCAAGTAGGTAAAATACATGAATGTTTGCTGAAGCATGACTGCAACGTGGGATTGGACACATAGATAGCACCAATCTAAGAAAGGAGGGCCAGCAAACCACCTTTTTGAAATACAATTTGCTAACGAATCGCTTAAAATGAGTCCATTATAGCAAGTATACAATTTGAATGTAGAAAAAAAAGGGGTTCCCCATGAATTATGTAATTTGATCTAGTATATCCCGGGCAATGGCTTTTTAGATTCCTCTGAAAGCTAGCTAGTTACAGTACACCTTAACGTCTCAGGCAAGTAGGTAAAATACATGAATGTTTGCTGAAGCATGACTGCAACGTGGGATTGGACACATAGATAGCACCAATCTAAGAAAGGAGGGCCAGCAAACCACCTTTTTGAAATACAATTTGCTAACGAATCGCTTAAAATGAGTCCATTATAGCAAGTATACAATTTGAATGTAGAAAAAAAAGGGGTTCCCCATGAATTATGTAATTTGATCTATAGGGCCCTATCTTTTGAACCGTTAAACACAAACAATTGAAAATTAGGCAGAATGTCCACTACTTTCTCTGGTATAATAAAAAGTATAAATATTTGGAATTATAATGTAAGGGGTGTCCCAATAGTTCATGTGATTTGATATATGTATATGGCCAAACTTTTGAACCGTTATGGACAGATAGTTAAAATTTACAAAGAATCTTTGTGGCCAAGTCCTCTATAACAACAGCTCTTTAATTTAAAATTGTAAATTAAAGGGTGTCGCAATAGGTGATGTTATTTGATCTATGTGACCCTATCTTTGAAAGCGTTATAAACAGAGGCTTGAATGGTGTCCCCATAAAAGACGGATGTTGGTAAAAATAGCTGAACTTTTGAACAGTAATAGGGAGAGGCTTGACATTCACATAGTCTTCACTTTTTTTCTCTATAATTTTGGCGCATCTTTTATTTGGTTTAAATCGAATTCCTACAGATTACTTCTAACATTTTTAGTTTAGAATTGGTGCCCTTCTATCAGTTTTGAAGTCGGTTTTTTTTTGCAAGAATTATGTATACATGTATATTAGTTTTTATTGATCATGTGAGGAGCATAGACCCGTAATCTTTTTCACAGTTTAGGTGTGATTTGAAACCGTTGAGCTTTTCTTGTGAGAAACCGTTAAATCCAGCAATGAATGTGGCTAATTGATGGTCATTCATCGGTCAAATGAAGCTCTATAAAATTGAAAGGAGCCGCATTACTGCAGGGACAGTCGAGGAAGCCAATTGCATAAAATATTTTTTCTTAAATAACTGTAAGGATTTAACTTACGTGTAAGAGAATTAAAAAAAATCGGTTTTTTTAATTTATTTTAAGTTTAATTCCAAATGCATAACAGATCACCCTATACATATATCCATACATTAATTCATTCTTGGTTAGAGGGAATAACTGTTTTTTATACTTCATGCAATTCCGTTAAAAGCAAACAATACAAACAAAAATACAATAAAAAACAAAATGCACTCAAAAACAAACGAACAATGTCAATGACAGTTATACATTTGTAAAGTTCAAGTGGCAGTAAGTGGTCACAGAGAGTATTGTTTTCAATTATTCGCTTTTCATTGCAGCAGTTAATCGGTTTAATTCATGTTAATAAAAATACTGGAAGGAAATTTATATAATACATACATATGTATGTATGTATATCTTTAAAACAAACTTCAAAAAATAAGTGAGCTTTAGGTTTAATTATTTAAAATTTTGAGTTACATACTTATGTATGTATGTTTTCTGTTTTGTATTTCTTTTAATTTAAAATCTAGATCAATAAATTGGGATATTTGTCAATTAAAAAATAATTAGTTCAAGAAAAAATTATTTTGCATATTAAACGGGTATGGAAAAAATTTCTGAATTTACTTTCTTCAAGTATTAGGACTGATTACAGCATTTGAAAAATACGGAAATGCATACATTATATGTCAAACACATCGTTGATATCCGTAAGAGTATTTAGGGGAACCGGAAACAGTTAATTAATTTCAATTAGTTTGGTATGTAGCAGTTTTTATAATGAAATGATATAAGGCATTCGCACTCTTGAGTTCTGCATTTTAAAATTGCAAGTCATAAATGTTTCACTGCAATCAAACGAAGACTTAACAGTTTGTTATTTTTTATTCAAAAACTTTTTAAGTTTCTAATATCATAAACATCTATTTACCCACCAAACCAAATGTTCGTAAAGAATTCGTAACGAAAAGTCGACAAAATCTTCAGATTTCAGATCCGAAATACATATTACTGAAATTGTAACTATTTTTATATGAAACGGCTGACATGACTTCGTAACGATATGTAGGAACGAAATCAAAACGCTATGTAGTTACGAAATCGCAACGATATATAGATACGAAATCGCAACGAATGGCAACAAAATATTTTCTGTGAGTATCCCGTATAAGCTAGAACTTCGTTCTCTGAAAGTTAAGTGAATATAATGATTAGTGAATGATTTGGTATTCAATGCAATACTTCACCGTAATCAATTGGATTTCAATTGTTCATTTTGCATATATTTATTAAATTTGTTCGCATTTACTATTATTCTTTTTTATTTAATACAAAGGTTTATATATTTTTTATTTGTTCAGACAAATAAACGAAATGTCTTAACGAATTCGTTATTTTTTTTCAGTTTTCAGACAAACTACCGAAATGTCTGAACTGAATTCCTTAAGCCCAGTACGCAGCTCTACGGAGTTTCAGGTTTAATTTCTTTTCCTTTATTTCTACAAAACTAAAATTCATCATGTGGTCGTTTGTAGAAATAAAAATCATGTAGTCGTGTTTTTTAAATTTTATTGTATATTGTACACAATAACATTATATAAATACTGAAATGAAAAAAAATATTTAAAAATTTTAAAAAATATGAAATGTCAAAAATTCCGTTGCCAAACAATTGCCTAAACATTAATTTTTGTTTCAATTGAAGGAAAAAAGTCTACACTTTTTATTTTAACATCTCTGCAATACTCAAAATTCCGTTTAGTTTGCTTTTTAGCTGCATACTACCAAACTGAAAGTCGCCTAACCTAAATTTCAGGCTGTTCAAACCTAAATTTCAGGCTGTTTTTTTTTACATACAATTCTTATGGCAAACTGAAATTTAGTCGAGCTGCGTACCGGCCTTTACGACAAAACTGACTTCAGAAAAAAACGAAACCTTTGGTTTGATGGGTATGTACACACATAGTAGTAGTGTTCTCAAAATTTTGTACGCTACTCCTAACTAAGTACATTATTAATTAACAGAGCTTGGATTTCTATGCAGAAGCTAGGTTTTTTTTTTATTAAAAGGTAACAAATTGGTAACCAATTAATTATCTTTTCAAATCGTCAAATCTTATGCAATTTGGCATCGATTTGTTGCATATTTTCGTGGTAAATTCATATTTTTGCATATTTTGGTAATAAATGAATATTTTTGACGTTTTAAGCGCATATTTGATTATCTTTAAAACACACAATTTATACTTTAAAAGTTTCTCTACATAGACCACACTAAACTATACACTGAACCAAAAATTTAACTAAATACTGTAAAATGGGGTGTAGAATTGAAGAAAAGTAGGTTGTTATACAGCTAACAAATTTTTTAGTCAAATCTACATATTATTTTCGTAAAAAAATATTTTTTTAAATTCCTTATATTGAAGAAATTTCTTCAATATAACTCTTTCTTGTTGTTATTTAACAGCGTGCAAATATGATGAAAAATAAGTGCAATTAACTAAAATTTTTAGTTGATTTTTTATAAAATTTTATTCTTTATAATATCTTTTCATCATAAGATTAAAATATGCGATTATGTTGCATATTTTTATCTAATGATACCATGAAAACAAAACTGCATATCATTATTGCTTTTTCGCTTTTTTCCTATTTTAAGAAAAATAAACGAATAAAGCTTTTAGTTTATGTTGCGAGCATTTAATATAAAATAAAAAATGTATTTAAAATAAAAAACATAAATTGAAAACTTTTCTATGTTATATGTCAATTCAAATAATTTTCCTGAAGTTAAAGTTAATGAAATTTCTTCTACAGGGTGGGCCAAAAGAAACCAAGGGGTGTAAAAGTTTAATAACTTTTTGGTTTATTAACTTTTTTTTATTTTTTCTTTCAGATTATATAGACAACACTTGGAATTGTATTATTTAAACCAGAGATCAATTATTTTAACGCAAAGAGCATATCGCCGACCTTATTGAAAATTTGATTATGAGTGATGAAGCTCATTTTCATTTGAATGGCTTTGTTAATAAGCAGAACTGTAGGTTCTGGGGTTCTGAAAATCCAAGAGCCATTCATCAACGCCAATTGCACCCCATCAGGTGTACAGTATGGTGTGGGATCACATCTGAAAATGTCATTGGGCCCTACTTCTTCGAGAATGAAGATGGAAGTGCTGTAACCGTAAATGGAGAGCGGTATCGGTTTATGATAGAAAATTTTTTATGTCCTGCTCTTGAAAACAGACCTGGTATGTGGTTTCAGCAGGACGGAGCCACTGCCCATACTGCCCGAGACACAATGGCACTTTTAAGAAAAATTTTTGGAGAGCCCTTGGTTTCTTTTGGCCCACCCTGTATTTTACAGCTCTTTTTCATTCATATATAAGCCGTTTTCTTTGAAAGTGGTGTAAGTGTATTTTATTTAATATGGGAATATTTCAGATTTTGCATTTGAATAATTTGAAAAATATATAAATATATTAAATACATACTTCAACAATAAAAATAAATAAAAAATAACGAAATAACATTTACCATTCAACCAACATTATTTATACTCGTATTATTAATATATTTTAACTTTTTTCATTATAATCAAGTCATGAATATAGTCATGATGTGTTGGAGGGATATGTGGTAATAAGTCAATCATATATGTAAAGTTTTCTAATGTGATGAGCCTAGAATGATGATATAATCGTGTTAGTACTATATTTCTAAAGTTATGTGGTTTTCCCCATGAGGGCTATAAATTTAGTGATTTAAATGAGAATATTGTATATGGTTTGCTTTTTATAACCCCTATCAAACATATCTTCAATCAAATTACTTCTTCACCATTGATATTTTTTTCCCTTCTTAGAATTGCATCTTCTAAGGCTTTTGTATTTATTATATTGTATAATAAACGAGGAAAAGGCGAAATTCCGGAAAACTATAAAAAAATTTTATGTTATTTACAATGTTGCCACACATTTAAAAAAGCACTAAAGAAATTATGTAGTACAATTTTGATCTAAATAGTAGTGTCTTTGAGGATAGTGGATTTACACAATTTTCAAAGTAATTATATTTGCGGCTTCAATAACTATGAAAATTTAAAACAATGAAAATTTTAACAGATTTTTTTGAAAAAAGTTTATAAATAAAAAGTTCATAGTAAATTAGATTCACTTTTATAATTAACTAGCTATCGCCGGTGCGCTTCGCTACACCCATCCACAAAAAAATACAATAAAAACACTTGGAAGAAAAGTATGACCAACCCTTAACGCGAAAACGCACGCTATTCTCACGTCAAAAATGTTCCCATCCAACCTGTTTTTTACTAGACTATACGTATTAACACGATAACAATTTTTCACTTTGCATAGGAGGTATCAAATTCAGTCTGTGTTTTTTCTACACAGTATATCTTATTAAGGGGGTTACTGATGCAAAATCTCAAGGCGCTACCTGTTGCAGTTCTATAGATACAGGATAATAATTTTTTACTTTGTATGTGGGATACCACGCTCACTGTCCCAATTCATCCTATGTTTTTATAGAGTATACGCGTGGGTAAGGGGTTTACTTGTACCCACTTTGAAGACCATACCTATTATAGTTCTCTATCTACACAATAATAATTTTTCACTTTGTATGGGAGGTACCACTCCCACTATTCCAATCCAGTCCATCTTTCTCTATACTATGTACGTTAATATAAAGGTTTTTTTTTTTTTTTTTTTTTTATGTTTTCAATTTTTATTCATATATAATTATACAAATTTATAATTTAATGCCCCAGCGCCTTAAAGGCTTTATAGAGGCAAAAAGGCAACTTTATGTATTACATTAAAAGATTAAAGCAAAAATATATATACAATTTTAATTTAAATATAAATATATACAGAAAAAAAGGATTCATAAATACATTGTATTTCATAATTACATTAGAAGTGTTTCTATATTTTGTAATAAGTGTTCTTTTATATGATTTTTAAATGTTGAAATAGCATTTATATTTCGAAAATTTACAGGCAATCGATTATATTCAGTAGGCCCAGAATATGAAATTCTTTGCTTGGTCAAATCAAGGCGACATCTTGCAAGCCCTAAATTATGAGCTTGTCTAGTATTTCTTTGCGTACGAGCTAAATTTTGAGAAAAATGTACAGATCGATGTTCAGTACTTCTTATAGTCTTAAACACGTACATTAAAACTTTCTGTTTATATAGCCCTCGTATTGGTAGTATATTTTTAGCATATCTTTTAAACAAATTCAACGTAGAATGTCTTAAAGGTAGATTAAATACAAGTTTTAAGGCTTTATTTTGCGCAGATTGAAGTGACCTCAAAGAATTATTTATTCTGCAACCATATATAGCTGGAAGGTAAGTGAAATGCGAATGTACAAGAGACTGATAAATAAGTAACTTTGTGTCGCAGTTAAGTTTATTTCTAAACTTATATAGTATTCCAATGCCAGGGGAAACTTTTGCTTTTAATGAAAGTATGTGCTCATCCCATAACAAATTCTGATTTAAGATAATACCCAAGTATTTAACCATCTCGGATTCATTTATAGCAACCCCATCAACATGTACTACCATCTTCTCATCATTTTTTAGATTGTAAGGTTTAAACCTTACAAATTTAGTCTTGGAGGGATTAATAATAAGTCTATTGCATTGCGAAAATTCCGTTAGTATAGCTGCGTCATATTCAATCTGTGTTTTCAGAACTTGTGAGTGTTTATAGGGATAAAACAAGCATACATCATCTGCATACATAAATAACTTGCCATTGAAGCCAATATTTTTTAGATCATTAATAAAAATCTTAAACAGTAAAGGACCAAGGACACTTCCTTGCGGGACTCCACAGGTTACTGGTAGCATTGTGCTTTTCGACTCACCAACTTGAACGAACTGCTTCCTGTTTGATAAGTAACTACGGAAAATGTGAAGAGTTTTGTTCGAAACCCCTATAATACTTAGTTTTTTTATTAAAATATCATGGTTAACCAGATCAAAGGCTTTAGAATAATCAAAGAACACTCCTGCCACACCATTGTTGCCCACATCAAGCTCGCCGCAAATATAATCCACTACAGTTACAACAGCTTCCTCAGTTCCAGAACCTTTTTTGAACCCGAATTGTCTTTCGAATAAAATGTTGTTTATATCTAAATAATTTGAGATTTGTTCAAAGATAAGTTTTTCAAAAACCTTGTCCACAATCGATAAAAGAGAGATTGGTCGAAAACTACTTATTTTATGTGATCCAACAATTTTGGGTATGGGAATTATTTTATGTATTTTAAGAACATCTGGATAAGTTCCATCTTCAATCATTTTGTTAAAAATATCGGTTAATATATCAACAATTAAATCCTTCCTTACTAGTAACATTTTTGGTGTAACGCTATCATATCCAGGAGATTTATTGCTCTTTAGGTTATCTAAGATACTTCCAACCTTAATACTATCGACTTTTTCTAAAGTGAAAGCTGTTCTCTCTGGTATTAAAGTACGAAAAACGTTAATGTCATTAAAATTACTTACATTGTTAGCTTGTATAGTTTGTACTGCATCAAAGAAGAAATCGTTTAGTTTTGATGCTTTATCTTTATCCTGAGTTAAGACAGTTCCATCTTCAGTTACGATATTTTTTATACCGCGACTATTACGGCCTAATTCCTTGTTTAAAAATTGCCACGTTTTCTTAATATCACCACAAAAACTCTTTAATTTATTCATGTAATATTCATTCATTAAGTAGTTATTGCATATTTTAATAACTTTACTTATTCTTTTAAGTCGCTCTGATAATAAATTATTTTTGCGGTTTTTCCTTCGAGCTCGAAGTAAAGTGTCCTTATAACATATTAATGAAAGAAGGTTATCTGTCATCCAAGGAGTAAGTTTTTTACGTGCACACATTTGCCTACTTGATGTTGTTGTACTACATAACGCAGCTTCTGATAAAGTTTTTATCAAATTCTTACAGATGTTAGATGAGCTGCTAGTTAAATTTTCATTCTGTAGATTATCATCCAAATAATGTCCCAATTGTTCATAATCAACTTTAAAACTTTTTTTAGTTAAAATGTTCTGCCTCATTAATTCAGTTTCAAGCCCACAATGTATTATATTATGGTCACTCAGTCCATTTTCAATAGAGTGCACAAAAACATCACGATTTATATTAGTAAAAACGAGGTCAATAGACGTTTTACTTTGAGGCCGTGTAATCAAGTTATGACAAGAATACATATCGAACTCAGAAAACAGATTGAATAATGAAATATGACTACTGTCGTTAGATAACACATCCACATTAAAATCTCCCACAAATAGATAAGGCGAACCATTGGACAAAACTAGTAAATTTTCAAGTTTCTTTAAAAAATCGGAAAAAATACATTTTTGCGATCTATAAATAGATACAATTACTAATGGTTTATTCATAATTTTCAGATCTGGTAACTCTATTGACACAGCATCCATAAATCCTTCACTAGAAATTGCTTTAACATTAAATTTTAAACATGACTGAACAAAAACAGAAGTTCCGCCATATGCATCATTTCTACAACAATGAACAACCTCATAGCCGGGTATTGAATACAGATTCTTTAATTTATTGTTAAACCAGGTCTCCTGAATAGCGATTATATCTGGTAGTCTTGCAAGTTTACTAATTTCATATTTAAATTTATTAAATTTACTAATTGAAGAAACACTTCTAATGTTAACAGATAATATATTTAATTTTTTTGAGCTATTTTTATTAATATGAGAGTTAAATAATTTAACATTTTTGAAATATTTAGAATTCATTAAAAGATTAAAGAAAAGGAAAAAATATTAAAAACAAACTTTATAATAAAAAAGAATTCGTTTTAATTTGGTGATCTGAAGGAAAATTTCAAGCTGCTACCTATTACTGTTACCAAGAAACACGATGATAAATATTTACTTTGTATGGGAGATGCCACGCCCACGTCGAATATCAAAAAAATAAGTACCCTATTTTACCATTCGTGTATCTAATAACAAAGTGTGAAAATTTCAGAAAGATCAGTTCAGTGGTGTAGGCAGCTATAGCTTTCCGACAAACCAACAAACAAACATACAAACAAATACATTTTGTGCTTTATATATGTATATAGATTAATTTTATATAAAAATATTCAATTTTCTTCAAAAATGAAATAAAAAAAACTTAGTAATATAAACGAAAAATTTGTCAAATCAACGGCCAAATTAGTCATATTAACTTCTTTTAGGGATGTAAATTTAACTAATTTAATGGGTTGTTTTTCTTCGAATGTTTTACTACTGTTTTAACAAAATTTTTTGTTAACTTAACAGAATTTTATTTGATTTTTTATAAGTTTTTTCAAGCTTTATTGAAATATGTTTTTGATAAAAAAAAATTCTGTTTATATGAATAAAATTAGTTTATATGAATAAATCGTATACATATATATTTAAATAAAATTTAAGTTGATTTAACTATTTTTGTCGTTAAGGTTCTGCTATTTTTTTCGTTAATATTACCTACGAAATTTGGTTCAGTGTATGAAATAAAATGGTATTTGCATATTTTTTCATTTTTAGCTTATATTTTGTAGGTAAATTCATATTTTAGTGCCTATTTTTTCTTGTTTGTATGTTTTAAGCGCATAAAATCGATTTACAATTATATGGCGAATGGAAGCAGGCTTCTAGTAGCATGAAATATGCCAGGCTTGGATAAAGGATATTTATCTCGCTAGGCAAGTGTTTTATTACCATAATAATATACTTAAGCTACATATATAAATTTGGTCCATAATCATTTACTCCTTCTAAATAGTAAAATTTCTCAAGGCCAAATAGGCATTTGTTCAATGATGATCTTTTCGTTTGAGCCAAATTTCTTAAAAACCGGCTTTTCTTAAAATTTGTATACAGAAAACAATCGCAAGAGGATAAATCCGAAGAGCTTGTTAGATGGGGTAGCAGTTCATAGCCCAATGGATCATGGATTTCTTGCCATGGTGACTACACACTTGTGCATCCGTGTATTATCATCTCCGAATCATTATTAAATTTGTCCAAAAGCTCTGAATAATATTTTTCGGTATTAATTTTTCCCTTTTTAAAGTACATTTCAAGCAAGTGACAGACCCCCTTAACCTTGTTTGGTGCACATTGAAGAAGAAACCTACTCTTTTATTGTTCCTTGGTTTCTGGTTTACTTGACCGTTACAAAACGACGCAAGAACTCGTTCCGATTGCACTTTAACATAGCCAAACGCACTTTTAAGTGCACTTATTGCTTTAGTGTGAGCAATCGCTGCACCCAACGCGTGGATATTTTTATCATACCCAAATATTTTTGCAGAATGGCATATATGTACCTGTTCGGTTGAGTAACCTATAGCCTCAGCCACCTCACGCACTTTCATTCTCCATTTCATTTCATAAATTTTATCGATCATTTCTTGCGTGACGACCTCCTTTGGGCGACATGAACGTTTGGCGTCATTTGTGTTGCTACGACCACAATGGAACTCAGTACCAATTTCTAACTATTGTATTTGATAGTGCCATATGCTATTGTAAATGATGTATGTAATGTAAATTTTTCCATTTTCCTTATAATTAACGAGGTTGTCTGCAATTTAAAAGGAGCAGTGGATTGCAGATTACTGCGATGAAAATATAAAAAGTCCCGAAACTATCAAACTTCCCTCGTAAGCTAAACCAAATGTAAATTTAACTACTTAAATTTGTTTCATGCCGCTTTAAACAATGATACGTTGGTATATTGCAATTTTATTAGTATATAGAACATTTGTAATCAAAAGACAGAAGCAAAATAATTTTATAGTAAAATGTTGCATGATTGTGTTGGTCAGCAAACGTATGGAGAAATTTTTATAGACCATTGTTTTTAAAGAGACAATTTGTTAGGATAAATGCTCCATATCATTGTGAAATTTATTTTTGTTTCAACTAAACACAAATTGAAATTTAATTTTATCCCAATTGTTTATTTAGCATTTGCAAATGTTGTTATTGCCGTTGTAAGTGGTGTTGCTAACAAAGCAGTTTCTGCCATAAGGGCACAAGGGGCCAGTGTCCAGGGCCCCTAAAGACCGATATATTTTTATTTATTTATTTATATTTTTAGTTAGTATTTGGCATAAGTATTTTATAATGCACATCGGAGGTAATTACAATTTAAACAATGAATAATGTATTAAACAATCGAACACTGATTTATAAATTTAGTTGTTGAAAAAATTTAAAAAAAATTTAAATAAATAATAATAACAATTACTTGTATTTATTCATAAGTCAATAAAACTAAGAAATTCTCTGCTCATTAGTATGAAAATAGTGTAACAATAGTTTAGGTAAAAAATTAAATTTGCTTGCATTGCTTATGGTTTGTATTTGAGGGGGTAATTGGCTCCAAAGGCGATTTGAATTAATGAAGAGTTGTTGCTCAGATATCGCTTTATTGAATTTAATGTTATTTATCTTGTTGCCTGTATTCGATCTAGAAAACGTAATTCTGTGGTATAGGTATTCAGGTTGTCGTGTATAGATGATTTTGTGCAAAAAAATAGAGTACGGCATCGTAAGAGATTATCGAAAGTAATATTATACATTTGTTTTGCAAACTGAGAAATACTCCTGTTCCTTTTAATGTAGAAAACATATCTAGCATTATTATTGTATGCTACATTGAGTCTAAGCAGGCGATTACAGCATCGCAACTATCGCTGTAAATCGTGGACTCTTTCAAAAGAAGCAAGCTGATGTAATTTATACTGATTTCAGCAAAGCGTTTGATAAAGTAAATCATTCACTACTTGTAAAGAAGCTGCAAACTATGGACGCAGTATGTAAATTTCCGGAATGTAGTGTCAAATAATATACACGTACCTTCCGGTGTACCACAGGAGAGCCACCTTGGACCACTGCTATTTTCGCTGTATATTAATGACTTGCCGGACGTAATAAAGTTTTCAAATGTTTTAATGTACGCAGACGACGTAAATCTTCTTATAATAACTTTTTGGTTCACAAATTTCTTCAAATGGATTTAGATTCGTTTTATATTTGGTGCAAAATCAACCTGATGAGGCTTAACTTGAAAAAGTGCAAGCAAATGCGCTTTTTTTTAGAAATAATCCGAATACCGTTAATTATTTTCTTAATGGTTTTAAACGTGATACTGTGGACAGCATCACAGCTACAATAAATAAAGCCAGAGGTTCACTTGGTTTTATAAACCGTTGGTCAAAAGAGTTTGATAATCCGTATATTGCGAAAACGTTATATACTGCACTGGTACGTCCTATATTAGAATATGGATCGATAATATGGGACCCTATCTATCAGACTCATTCAAATGCAATTGAGTCAGTGCAAAAAAAAAATCCTGTTATTTTGTCTTTGGGGGTTACGCTTCAACCATCTAAATATGCCGTCGTATTATGCCAGACTGGCTCTCATCAAGCTGCCTACACTGAAAAGCCGTAGAACTATGCTTAACGTCTCTTTTGCTTTTTAACTTATTAATGGTGATATTTGCTCTGGATTTTTGGTCAAAGAAATTTCTTTCAACATTCCTCAACGCTCATCCCGGTATTTCTTTCCGTTATTTGTAGAATTTTCCAGAGCTAATTACATTGATACTGACCCTCTCAGGAGATTGTGTAATCAATTCAACCAACTGTTTTGACTTATCGATTTTTCTTTAAATATTAATGTTGTACAAAATTCTATCATTGTCTATTTAAATTCATAATTGGTGTTCTTTGTTATTTACAGCTATTAATTATTTTGTTTTATTCATACATTTTAATATTTACATTCGCATGTACATGTATGTAAATACTTTTAGTGTCTGTAAGGAATATTTCCAAACAAATAAATAAATAAAATAGTACGCAACCATACATTAGGGTAGGCAAACAATATACATATTTTGGCCAGTAGCTTACGAACTTGCATTGGTGTATAATGCTGCGTTGTCCAGAGATTCCTTAGTAGCGAAAAAGCTCTTCCACAGTTTATTTCAACGTGATCTGACAGGTCCAGTTGTCTGTTGAATATCACGCTAAGATTTTTCGCAGTATCTATAAAACTTATAGTACTATTGTTAATTGTTATTGGCGGAAGACACATGGCTATGTCTGTAGTTGGGCCGATGACGAGAGCTGCTGATTTTTTAGGGTTTATACTTAAACCGTTTGCAGATGCCCAAATGTGAATTTGTTGCAAGTCATCGTTTATTTATTAATAAAGATTATAGAATGAAACTATTCTCTATTTTTGGTTAGATGCCTTTTAAAAATTACCGTCAAAATTTTTAAGGTTATTGTAACTTGCCAATAAATAAAGTTAGGATTTTATCGGAGAGAAAGGTAGTTACAGTAACGAGGCCTATCCTTTTTATTGTGCCGAAATGCACCTTACCTCTCGTATAAAATTCTAACTTTAGCTATTGGCATGTTATAATAATGGACAAACAAAATGGACCAAAAAAAAAAGATTTTAAAATTTCTCTTAACAGTGAATATTTCAATTACTTTTAAAATTTTCACCTATGTATGTGAAGAATCTTCGAAATAACTGCCAAATAAAAAATACTTCTGACTTCTGACATAACTCCAGCGGTTTTCCTACCGGAGCATATTCTTCACTTTATTTAAAAATTTTTCCTCTAGTTTGAAACTGGAGAGTTCTTTTACTCGAACTTTGTTTAAAGGCCTTGATAATCCTACTAAATATTTTCACAGAGCTAGAATAATTCATCAAATATTGCTGGAAAATATTCTTGTATTTATACCAAACCAATTTTCGACCCATGTGAGGCACATTCACTTAATTTAGCAGAAGTTAGGGCTGTTTAAAAAACAGTAGCAATTTTTAAAATTTTTTTAAAGTAACAATTTCTGTTCGTGTTCGACCAAACCATTGAACCAATACAAAATTATTTTTTTATGGCAAGCACGTGCAGTAGGGCCCAAAATTCTTGTATGCCAGGGGCCCCCATATTCCAAAAGACGGGCTCTGTTGCCATTGCTGTTAATGCCATTGTCATTGTAGCCTCAAACAATGCAACACTCCACAATTTGGTTTTGGAAAATTGTTGGAATTTATTTTTCTAGTTTTAAACAGTTTTTTCAGTTTTCTTTTCTTTTATTTTTTTTAACATTAATAATGCAGTCGTGCTGTGGTCGACGTTAACAAAACATTTGGCAAATATATAATAAATAAAAGTTATATTCTCATTAAAGTTGTTGCTGGCCTGTTTTTGGCTAAAATTTATTATTGCTGTCTTGATAAGGTTATAATTCTTATAATGAGCAAAAGGGATAAATAAGCAAAATTTGTGGATGAGTTGGTGAAAGGAAAAAAATTGTAGACATTGGCTTTGGATTAAAGCACAAGCAAAAGTTTTTTTAGGATAACTTTTAATTTTTTCCATTAATTATTAAAAATATTTAACAAAAGACATTAATTAGTTAATAAAATGTTAATATACTTTGTGTTATAAATAGGATTTGTTGTTTTGTTTGTAACATTTCTTGTCTTATTTTTTTAATTAAAATAATCTTTTTTCTCTTAGCTCGTTTCACGTAAATTGTTTTATTTTTTCTTTTATGCCAAATTTCGTTAGGATTCTTAGAATGACCATCATTTAAATAAGGCATTATACTCCTCCAGGCTCCACTCTTTGTAATAATGCTGCCCAGGTAACAGAAAAATTGGATGTCTTCAATTAGTTGTTGTTGCAAGGTGAATTGATGTGAGTTGCTGCTATTTATTCTCATTCACCCCAATCATGAATAATTATTCCCATGAAAAAACTCCCAAAATTTCTATCGTGAATGATTTCTTTCGTAAAATACAAGTAAATTGTTATTGGAATCATTCACGATAGAAAAATTTGGGAGTTTTTTTATGGGAATAATTATTCATGATTGGGGTGATTGCCTTGGTGTTTGTCATGTTAATCTTAAGACCACAACATGCAGCTTCGGCTTCAATTTCCTTAAGTTTCAGCTGCATATCATCAAACTTGTGCGAGAGCAGGCATACATATGTATATCATTAGCGTAGTCTAGATCTTCTAGGCGACCGTTAAGAGACCAGACCGTTAAGCATTTGTTGCCCAAGCCAGTTGGAAGTGGGGGCCAAAAGGCAAAACATGAATGATAGACTTAATGAAAATCTCGCAGCAATCTCCGAATGGGATCGTGTAAATAGAGCCGATTTTAATGCTCGTAAGACTCAATGCTGTTTAATTACGCACAGAATTTTATTCCAAAATGATGCATAACCTGTTATTATAGGTGATATAAGTATTAGGGAATCGCAAGCTCTTGATGTTCTTGGTATGAAAATTCAGTGCGATTTTCGATGGATTAAACATATTCTTCAAGACTCTAAAGAAGCTTTCAAGTGCCTTTGGTGTAACAGATACTTCCCTCCATCCGATTTTCTTAATATTTATTTATACTAAATAAACTCTGCAGAGACTTAAGTTTTTTTTGTTTGTTTATTTTTATGAACATATAACAAAAATCCCTTTTTCTTCCAAACATTTGGACCTGCAATTTTAGTCATACCTTCCCACAGTTGGAAATCACTATTAATACATTGTCTCATATCTGTTTTTACATTTTTAATAAATTTCAAGTGTCACCAGGTGCCACCTCTCAATTTGTTGCATTACACAGTACAACATTTTTCAGCTGATTGATTTGAGACTCAATTCTGCTAAGGCTCTTTTGTTTAACATAACTCAAGAACCACTAGTCGGATTTTGCTTAAACACATTTAGAAAAATGAAGAATTACGTTTCGCTACATAAGCAACAGTTTCGCAGTTATAAATGTATGAAAAAAAAATATTTTTTGCCTAAAAAATTAATTTTTTTTAATTCATAAAAAAACCAAAACGGTAAAAAAGTGTCACGTCCTATTACTTTCACGTAAAGTCGCTTTAATTGGAATACAGGTTGATACTGTTAAACAAGGCTCTGGTACGACAAATTCAGGAAATACGTCACAAAGATTCTTTCCTAATCCTGCTTTGATTTCCGAAATCACGGCTCTAGATGAAGTTATAACAATCACCGAGGTAGTAGATCCAAAAAAAATTTGTGATTTTTGTCTGGAGACGGCAAAAGAGTTTGTTGCACTGTACGAGTGCTACAACATGCCACCTACACTTCACAAAATTCTGATTCATGGAAAAGATATAGTTGAAAAGTTTATTTTTCCTGGAGGCTTACTATCCGAAGAGGCTCAGGAAAGTCGTAACAAAGACTATAAAAAATATCGCCTTAGATACTTTAGAAAATGCAGTCGAATTGCCACGAACGAAGATATTATGCACCGAATGATGGTAACATCAGATCCCATGATCTCACATTTGACTCCTTCATTTAGCCAGAAAAAGCATAGAGTTATAAGCGAAGAATTTAAGGCTCTTTTAGAATAATAAATTAAAAATAGATTTAAAATAAATAATAAATTAAAAATTACATTGTAGGTAACGATATAAATTTCTCTAACTTTCTTTATTTTGATTACTTTTGTGTATTATTATATAAATAAAACTAAATTTGTGATGAAATCACTACATTTTTTAACAAATATATATTTTTTTCTTCACCTCCCCAGTATGCGGCACCCCAAAGTCTGTTTGAGTGTTACAGGAGAGGACGAAGAAGCTCTTTGGTGACAGCAGAGTAGCAAAATCTATTGAATCAATGGAGCATCGACGTGGTCCAATAAAATGATTGAACTAGTTCCCGACACTCGTGCATTTTTTTCGTTTAACACGCTTCTCGTTATGAGCCCAGCCATTATCCACGATTGTCCAGTGAACCGCACTACACATTACATGGAGAATTCGTTTTTTTTTGCCGAATAGTTCGTATGTGCAAGAAACTCCCTGCTGGAACGTTCCCATATCCTCCTTTCCATGAAGAACGTATCATTATAATGCATTTTACGAACCGACTAGAACTAAAGAGACTAATAAGCCGCTTAGCCCCTGGATAATATGGTTTCGGATGAATCGGAATAGAGCACTACTACTATTATGTTGACTTGGTAGATCTTCTACATTAGAAGTAGATGGAGAAGATAATCACACATTTTCTATGTATCTGTTCTGCACTAAAAACACAATGTTTCCCACCCAATGTGCCAACAATGAAATAAAATAGGCTTGATTCCTCTATTACACGATAGTGATAGGTCATAGATAAGTGACATTGAAATTTTGGCTAAGGTTTATATCAGATATACACATGAATAAATTTGTCAGATTTTTTTAACTATACTTTTATAATATCGATCGATAAATCAAAATATCGATATTTTTCACACGATATATATATCGATACTCTTGATATATATATATATATATATATATATATATCAAGAGTATCGATATATATATCTTTTAAAACAATTTCTTTTAAAACAAAAACAAAATGTGGAAATTTATTTTTGTTTTAAATATAATTGTGCGAAAGAACGAATTCGTATCTTATCGTAAATTGTTGAAAACGAGTTCACATATGTAAAAAATATTGAAGACTCTATTTTGATTTTAATACTACCCCCGAATTTTTGACATCATTATAAATAATAAATTGCTTAAAATTTCATTGTTCACTTTAAATCTTATTTAAATTCTGCCGTCTATTTCGTATTATTAGTTAATATTTTATATTTAATGTGTGAAATGATTAATTTAATGTGTGAAATGATTAATTTGGAATAAAAAAAAATGTTATCAACGAAATGAAAACCAAACAGGTGTTAACAACAGCTTCTATGCGTTATTTAAAATTTTTGTTACTTATAAAAATTTTATCATCTCTTTAACAAATATCGAAAAGATGATTTAGAACACGTGCACAATACAAGTGCTTGTGTAACTAAAGACTTTTATATAACGCAAGTAACATGTTCAAACAGATGCGGTTAAACTTTAAATCAAAGGCAAATTCTTATTAAATTTGCTTTTAACTAAATTAAAAGTTAAACTTGATAACTCACAGATTATTTTATTACCCTACAGTGTGTAGATGTACTCATTTCGTGGTGACTACTAAATTAAGTTTCCAAAATACAAATTTTTTTTCAAATCGATTTAAGGTTCTTATTCTTAAATCGATTTGCAATGACTGAACACTTTTAAGTTTAATTACATATTTAAGGTTTTTTTTAAATTCTAATTGTTTGCATTAATGAGAATAAAATAGTAATGCAATTTTTTAAATACCAATAATAATTGATAAAAAAAAAAATAAAAAAAGAAAAAAATAGGCCGTAAGCACTTGTTGCTTACAATACAATTATAGTGATAGGTTATAGTGATATATGTAGTTGGATCAAGCAAAAACGTGGTACATATTACGATCCCAGTACTTATAACGGTCGAAGTTTTTGGCCGACTCTTTGCAATCAATAAAATTAAGGTCAGCTATGCTCTATTCATAAAAGTTTCCTATTGACAGACCTATTTACATATCAAATTTAATTTTTCTAGCTAGTAGTAACTAGTAGTGTCAGCGCTAAAACTATTGCCTGGTGCGTTATCTAGATACAAATTTCTACTTTACAGATTTCGCTTGTTACTTGCTAATCGAGACCTACTTACATATATACATAATTACATCGTTCTGACTATACTATAAGTTTCAGCGATGAAAATAAGGCCTGTTGCGCTACCATAGAAACAAAATTTCTTTTGAGATATCGGTTGTTACTTACTCACAGAGACCTATTTGCATACCAAGTTTCATCGTTCTAGCTATATTGGAGGTGTCAACGCTAAAACTATTGCCTGTTTCGCTACCCTAGCTAAACATTTCTCTTGGAAATGGCTATACTATTGATTAGAGCCAATCAGTCAGTGAGTATATACTAAAATATTCAACTTTTACAGCATCATAACACAGAAAGCCTTGACTCAGCAACTTTTAAACTTTAGCTATAAAGTTACCCGTATCTGGGGTCTTTTGTATTTTAAGTTTCATCATTTTGTGAGAAAGGTAAAAAAAGGTATAAGGGGTAAAAACAGGGCAAATGGGCTCGAGTAATATTACCACTGTGTAAATAGACCGGAACTTGGTCTGGCGCATTACCGCGCGTGTAGATTTCAATGGTCTTTAGGGTCAATAGTAATATCGATATTATACGGTTGTAAACGCTTTCTATAGTTTTCCATCACTAATTTGTACAGTAAAGATATATGCTGATAATAAAAGTACGTCCGTATTTTATACAAACCGTTCCTTATAAATCGATTTAATAACGTATAATAAAACTGTAACCGGGCATAAAACATTATTTTAAAAAATTTTGTTGCTGGTGCAGATGTTAATCGGTATGGAATGCAAAACACCAATTTTTAGACTTTCTGTCTGTCTGTATGTGTTCGCATTACAAAAACTACTGAATGAATTTTAATACAATTTTGCGGGAGGTACCTTAAAGCTTCGGTTTAAATATAGGATACTAAAAATATCTCATTTTTAAGAGAAAATGAAAATAAAATAGTGAAACTACTCAATTTTACAGATTTAATTGGGTGCCCCGGTAGGCTAGTAGGTAGTGCGCTAGTCTATCAGCCTGGGGGTTGTGGGTTGGATTCCCAACAATGACTCTAGGTGTTTCACTAGTGAAGTGAAGGTCTTCGTTACTATGCTCTGTAAATTAAGTTAGAATATAATTTGTAATTGTATTGTAATATTAAATAAATACACAAATAAATAATATAGATTTAATGGCTCTGAAAACTTGGCAGCACTTTTTTCTGAATTTTGGAGACTATTTACAAAGTTCTACTAGAATAGAATTTTATATAAATCCTATGTTGCGACATCCTGCGTAATTAACCAGAGATGTGTACCTCTAGACAAAGTAAAGATGTATATAAACCATATCTGCAGCACTATAAAAGAAAGATCGAAAAATATTTTGTTAGGACGCAAGCGACGATGCGAGCCCTGTTATTATTTAATATAATACCACTAAAGCGGCCTAGACACGATCGAAATGCTAGTTATCAAAATGCTAGATGTCAAAATCGTGTATGTGTGCTGGATGCTTTGATGTTCTTATGCTGGATGCTTTGATGTTCTTATGCTGGATGACTCATCAAGCATTCAATTTTAATTTGATTTTATGCTGTCAACATCGTACTGCAAGTATGGCAACTTCCGTCTATGATAAAATTACACATTGCTTATTATTTAAATTACGGTCACTTAAATAAATTGCACAATTTCTTTCTTTTTCTTCTGACATTTTTGGGAAACGCGCAGATCGAAATCTCATTTAAAATGAAAAATTTGTAGGTGCTTGAAGAAGAAACACATTACACACATCAAAATGTGACATCCAGCATGCCAGAAATCAAAAATTTTTGATTTTTTATCAAGCATCGTCTAACACACACAAATATATTTTTACAAATATTACTACGATGCTGGATAATCATTACGACCGTGTCTAGGCCGCTTAAGAACTACGAAGTAAATCAAACGGACCATATCCAGGCCTTTTAAATGATTTTCATAAAAAGAAAATATCTCATTATGTTAATTAATAATTAAGCTTCTTAGCGTTGATTAATAATTTAGCTTTTTAGCGAGTTGCAAACGCAAAGACAAAATTAATAAATCGGAACATTTTAGATGCAAATATAAAATGCAGCAGACAGCTTTTCAAAAAGTCAGTCAGGTACAAATATTTAAAGGCCAGTCAGTCATTTAGTCAATACTTAAAGTTGTTTTCTTTTATGTTTAATCGTCATGTCGTTAGACGTGCGGTTTTAGTAGAGGGTACTTTTGTGTTTTTGTTCCTTAAGCTTTTTTGTGATTTTATGATTTTATGATTTTCTGTTTTTATGTGTTTTTTTTAAGATTTTCTGGCAAAGTTTTCCTCAAGACTTTCATTGTTGCTGTGTTTTTCTATTTGATGTTATTTTTGTTGTTGTTTTTGCTGTTGCTTTTGTTTCTTTCTGACCACAACCGTGAAAATGAAAGGAATAAGAATGAAAAAAGCAAAAATAAATAAAAAGAAAAACACCTTTAATGTGGCCATAAGTCATAAGCCGTGCATGCATGTATCAGTAGTGGTTTAAAAAACAAAAACAACAACATCATAAAAATAGTAAATAGCATTGGCGCTGTAGTACGAATAGGTTTTCTAACTTATGGATAGATGCTCTAGCTTCATCACTTTTGACTAACACTATTACAGTTGCCCAGCCGCACTTCTTCACTTCATGTTGCCTGTCGAAGATATTATTGTGTTTTTAGGGTTTCGTACACAAAGTTTAATAACGTAACCCTATTGTTTTCGCTACAATGTCTGTCCGTCTGCCAGCGCCTTTTATCTCTGGAACCGTTATAGGTAGACTCTTGAAATTTTCACAGATGATGTATAGCTGTTACCGCTATAGAAACAAATACAAAAACTTATAGGGTGTGCCGATAAAGAGGTATTATTCACGAATATGTGCCTATTTCGTGTACTGTAGGTGGGATACACTTGAAATTTACAAACAGTAATTAAAACTTAGTTCACTATATAAACAACTATAAAAAAATAAAACTAAAAATTAAAGGGTGTTCCGATAGTGGTGTGATTTGCATGTATATGGCCTAAGTTTTGAACCATAATAGGTAGATGCTTGAAATTTTCACAGAAGGTGTAGCTGTGGCCTCTATAGTAGCAAATACTAAATCTTATAGGGTGTTCCGATAGAGAGGTGTTATTTACGAATATGTGCTTTTTTCTTTAACTGTAGGAAGAATACACTAAAAATATGCAAGCAGTAATTAAAACTTAATACGCTATATAAACAAGTCTAAAAAATAAACTTAAAAATTAAAGGGTGTTCCGATAGTGGTGTGATTTGTATGTATAAGGCCTAAGTTTTGAACCATAATAGGTAGACTCTTGAAATTCTCACATAAGGTGCGTAACTGTAGCCACTATAGCAGCAAATACTAAAACTTATAGGGTGTTCCTAAAGTGACTTGTTATTAGCCATTATGTCTTTATTTCTTGAACTATATGAGGCAACCACTTAAAATTTGCAGACAGTAATTTGATCTATGTTCGCGTTATAAGCAAGCATACAATATTAAACCTAAAAATTAAAGTGTGTGCTGACAGTGACGTGATTTGCATAAACATTGACTAATTTTTTAACCATAATAGAGAGACTCTTGAAATTTTCACAAATGGTGTATTACTATGCCCCTATAAAAACAATAAAAATTTAAAGGGTTTTCCGACACTGACGTCTTTTGCATGTATAACGACATATTTTTTGAACCGTAATAGGTAGACTCTTCCAATTTGTAGATGTGTCGCCATGGCCGTTATGACAATTACTAAAAATTAAAGGGTGTTCTGACAGTGACATGGGCTATGGCCCCCATAGCAAATAACAAAATTAAAGGGTGTTCCAACAGAGATATGATTTGTATGTAAATAGCCTTTTTTGTGATGTGTTTTTCACATATATTACCTCATTTTTTGAACCGCAATAGGTAGGCGAATGTATATTTTTATAGATAGTGTATTGCCATAACAAAAATTGCTAAAATTTAAAGGGTGCTCCAACAGTGATGCAATTATGACTTTAATTTTAAAATTAAAGGGTGTATCATAAGACATGATGACAATTAACAACTTGAATTATTAAAGTTGTACTTAGCATAGTACGGAACCCTACGTGTGTGAGTCTAACTCGCACTTGACTGATTTATTTTTACATGTTGTTGGTGATGTTTCTGCCAAGCGTGACTTTTGTTACTTCTGTTATCATTGTTCATTTGTAGTTGTTGCTTTTTTCTTTATGTTCCAAAAAGCCGGCTTTTTTCAGTTAACGTTGGCAAACAAAAGCAAAACCAAGCATAACAAACTGAAGAGAAGATATGATAAATGTTGTGCAGATGATACCGCAGGTGAAACTTAAGTGCTGAAAAAGTTCCACACATAAAGGGTGTTCCGAAATTTAAGCAACATTTATATTAAATAGTAAATATTTTTTTCTTTAGATTGATATTTTGTTATCGTTAAGAATAATTTTTAAATTTTATATTTAGAATTATTTTTACTCCCACGAAAATTTTTATCAACTGTTTTTATTGAAAGATACTTCCTAGAGGCCATGAGGCCATATTCAGTGATTGGATCTGTCAAAAAGGGCATGTGTGACAAGTCTGTACAATTTGGAAAAATTCATAAAATATTTTTCTCCATGCGATCAGCGTTGTCAAATCCTATGTTTGTATAATAGTGTGGCACTCCATTTTAAAATGATTTTTTGAGTAGGAAAGAATTCTGTCAGATTTTGTTAATATAACAAATATTGAGTCGTATGATTGTGTAGGATTGTGTAGGATTGTGAATCCTGGCTTTAAATATAATTCCTGAGATTCAGTGAAAATAATTATGATTATCAACAAACTCTATAAGGTATCGTTTTAAATTAGGAAATAAAAAAAGTTTTGATCACTTAAATTTTCCTTAGAAGCAAAGAATCGGCAGATTTTTATATAGCATATATGGCATCAGAAATATATAAAAGGATAATTCATCGTCAAATCTCGCAACCTGGTTTCCAACGTTATTGAAAAAGAGAATATACAAAAACTGTTAAGTACACTAAAAGAAACGTATTACAGAGATCTGTTTAAAACTTTATAAATAAATATTAAAATTTGACAGGGACCGTAAATAACAGTTATCTTTTTAAAAATGATTATTTTATAACAGTTATTTTGAGAGTTAAATAAAAAAAATCCATCTAAACCTGTTATTTTTCAAAGTAAAAATAAAAAATCAAATGAAAGTTTTAAAAAAAGAATTTTATTTTCTCGTCAAAAAATAAAACTTTTTTAATAGTTTCAGTTTTTTCGTCAGAAAATAAAACTCATTTTATGTAAATTGATAACCAACAAAACACCTTGCAGTTCAATTGAATAAATCGATTTTAATTTGTTATTGTTTGATTAACGACCTTCAGCGGATGTTTTCCCATTTTCGCCCGATTTTTCTTGAAAATTTATATGTTTTCCCTGGGAGGAATAAATACATTATCGATATCCATAAATTGGCAAAAAGAAGTCAATAGTTTGTTTCTGCCACCCAAGGAAACGTGAAAAGTGCATTATATGCTCTTAAAATGATATTGAGCGGCCTCATTTCAAATCTATCCACAAAAAAAAAAAAATTGTACAAATAAACAAAACGAGTTATATTTTTTGACGGCAAAATAAAATTCTTTTTTTAAAACATTCATTTGAGTGTTTATTTTTACGTTAAAAAAATGCCTGTTAACTTTGGAGTTCAGATCGATTTTTTAAGATCATCATAGATTCTGAAAGAGCTTGTCAATACAAACCTATTGATATATGACAGTATAGATTTCCGTTCGCTCTATCATAAAGATTTTTTGAGTTAAATTTTTTTTGATACTGTTAGTTACGGTCCCTGAAATTTCAATATAGATTTAATTAAAATTCTCTAAAATTTAACTAAATAAATATTTTGTCCGATTGACTGTTTCAATATATTGCCTGAAAAAGCAGAAAAATTTTTAAAAATAATGTAAATTTTATATATTTTCGCAAAAATACAAAATTTCACCAATATTTATACTACGACAAAGTTAATTTATAAATGTTTATTTTTTAAATTACAATTTAACTAATAAAATGGAAATAATAAAAACAAAAACTATAAAATCTTAAAACACTATAAAAAGTATGGTAGCAGAATCGTTTTATTTAATTGCGATAGCTGTGCCCACACACGTTGTGTGCTTCTTGATAATATTTTGTTCGATTTTGCATTGAAAGTAATCCACACCAAATTTTAATACTCTTACTTTTATAGTGATTTACGTATACCCATCCCTGGATAAAATTGTAAAATTTATATAAAATTCTAAAATTTTAAAAAATATTACAAAGCTCTGTTAAAGGTAATTAAAATATTTCAATTACAATGTAATTCCACAAAGTAAAAATACAAATCAAATACAAATTTTATTCAATTGGCTAATTGTGATTATTTAAAAAAATCGTATTTAAAATATCCCGCTTTCAATTCATATTTTAATTATTTTAAAATAGCGCCATCTGTTGCGCAACAGTTTTTCAAATGTCCCGCTTTCAAAAGTAAAAGATGCCTTAAAGAATGCAGTACCTTTAAATTGGTAAAAAATCGGCGTACTTTCACTGCTTTTTCTTCACTTTCTCTTGGAAATATTATATTTTTGCCGAAAAAAGTATCCTATATTGGAATCAGGATATTAAGTAACCTTCTCACAAAAAAGAAAGACAGACAGACAGGAAATGAGTTACTATTTTATTATATGAATAGATTAAAAGTTGAACCATAAAAGACGTAACGAATATATAAGAACAAAAATAAAATTAAAAACTATAGGGTGTACCGATAGTAACGAGATTTTCATGTATACGGACTCTATTTAAACCGTAATAAACATATACTTGAAATATGCGCTTTGTATATCTATAACAACAAATATCAAAAATAAAATTAATAACAATAAAAGGGTATTCCCCTAGAAGTTACGATTTTGACAATTATGGCCTTATATTTTAAACGTTATAAAACATGTCACTGTCGGAACACCCTTTAATTTTTAATTTGTCATAGCAGGCTTGGCAACACATCTCCTGTACAATTTTCAACAGCCTACCTATTACGGTTAAAAAAATAAGGCGTTATACATGCAAATCACGTCACGGTCGGAAAACCCTTTAATTTTTACTGATTGTTATAAGGGTCATAGTAATACACCTTTAATTAATACTATTTGTTATAGTGGCCATAGTAATACCTCTCCTGTAAAAATTTCAATAGTCTACCTATTATCGTTCAAAACTTAGGCCATATACATGCAAATCACATCACAATCGGCACACCCTTTAATTATTAGGTTTAATTTTGTATACTTGTTTATAAAGCGAACATAGAACATAGCGAACTTTATTTTGAATTACTGTCTGTAAATTGTAAGTATTTGTTTCCTATAGCTCAAGAAATAATGACATAAACGTAAATAACACATCACTTTCGTAACACCCTATAAGTTTTAGTATTTGTTGCTATAGCGGCCACAGTTATACACCTTCTATGAAAATTTCAAGAGTCTATCTATTAAGGTTCAAAATTTAGGCAATATACATGTTAATCACGTCACTATCGGAACACCCTTTAATTTTTAGGTTTATTTTTTTACTTGCTTATATAGCGAACTAAGTTTTAATTTTTATGTTTGTAAATTCTAAGTGTATGCCTCCTACAGTTCAAGAAAAAAAACACATATACGTGAATAACACGTCTCTATTTTACACCCTGTAAAATTTAGTATTTGTTGCTCTAGCGGAAACAGTTATACATCTTCTGTGAAAATTTCAAGAGACTACCTATTACGGTTGCAGAGATAAAAAGCGCTGACAGTCGGACGGACAGACGGACAGACATTGTAGCGAAAACAATAGAGTTACGTTTTTACCCTTTTGGTGCGGAACCCTAAAAATGACTAGATGTACCCATAGAAGACATAATTATGACGTAAAAATAAGTACTTATCTTTTGTACCGTAACAGTTAACATTTTAAGAAATGGGTAATAAAAACACAAGGTGCCCCATATAGGAAGTAAAAAATAATTTTTTTGTTACTTTTACGGTAGTGGGAACCCTAAGTGTGTTATACCGAACAAGGTACAATTGTGCCACAAATCCCATCTCTGACTCTAATCTGTAAATAAAAATATGATTCCTGACTCTTCATACTGACTGCATTGTATCGAAAGTTACGATTCGAAACACAGTTTGAAATAAAACAAAACAAAAAGAAATAAACTTTGCAGACAACCAGCCAAATCAAGAACAAAGAGATGAAGAAAACACAGACCCAATGTCAGTTTATTTGTACTTTTTCCATTTTTCCATTTTATTAGTTTTTGGTTTACTTTATTTTTACCAAGTATATTTTAGCTTCCACTGCTCTTATAAGAAGACAACTTAGAGAAGTTCAGTAAATAAGCTCAGACAATTCATGCAAACGTTTCAGTCTTTGACAAGATTTTATCGTGTGCGTACGTATGAGATATTTGAGGCGATTGCGCAGTGTGGTTCAGTTTTGTTTTTAGTTTATTTCAGTACGGAGTTCTCGAATTTTTATAGCCCAGTGTATAAGAAAGTGTAGAACAGAACATCTAACAGACAGAGGGAACATTCAATACTATTTGTTGCATTTTGAAGTTTATTTCTTGCAACTCGTGTCAGTTTAACGGCAACATTACAACGTGTTAGTGTGTTCTTTCTTGACTGTTCTAGTTGCTCCTTTTAAGCATGTCAGATGACTCTAAAGTTGACATCGTACTGTTAAATGTTCTAGTTTTTCGTGGAAAATAAAATTTAAAAAAAAAATCAAAATAAGGAAAAACGTGTTAAAAACCAACATTCAATATAAACGGGTGGGTGTGTGTGTGTGATTGTAAATTTTTTTTAGGAAAAGGAGTATTTTCTCTTTGTATTTATTTGTAATTATTTTATTGTGGCTGTGTGTGTTGTTTTAATGTGACTGGACTTGATATTAATGTGATTATTACAGCTATAAAGTTTTAAATTTATCTTAAGATTTCCGTGACAGTGATAAATACACAAAGAAAAAATCTACAATACAAATAAAATGGACTTTAGCTGGTCTTTGAATAAAATTATTAAAACTAATAAAAAAAGCTAACGATAAATAAAGAAATTTCCTGCATGGTTCTCAAAAGTATTTCCTTTATAAATAACAAAATTAGAAAAGCGGTAATAGTTATTTATTTGTTTATTAAATGTTACAACAAAATTATAAATTTTATTCTAACTTAATTTATCAAGCATAGTAGTAAATACCATAAACCCTTGTAGTGAAAAAAACCAGAGGCTTAATCGAACTCACAACCCGCAGTCTGATAAAATAGTACATTACACACTAGCCTACCAGGGCACCCAAAAGTAGATGGTAATAAGTTGATTAAAATGCTGAAGTTTAATATTTATACTCGTTCTATTTGTTATTCAAAGCAGAAATTATTTTTCAAATCAGTTGTTATTTTCCTTGTTTTATTATAAGTATAACAAAAAAGTTGAATCTGAATGGAATCTTATTCCGTCACAATGTTGATTGATAAAGGGACTGAACAATAAAATAACAAAATCATAGAGCAAAAGTGGTGTATGTTGAATAAATCTTGGCCCTTCTTTGTTTTACTTTTTTTGTGACCAATAAAAAGGTAAAAACATAAAGATGTCATTTTTTTGTATCTCTAATCCAGACTTTACTATTGTAGAAATAGAGTTTTGGTCAGTGGACATTCATATTTACCTTGTGACAAAGATTTTGGTCTAATGGAAAAAATGGAAAACAAAATTCAAATTAATATATGTTCTAGAAAACAGTCAAGTGGTTTTTTCTTTTCCAAATCGCTGGAAAAAGATATAACCAACAGACAAATTTCGGTTAGTAACTGCAAGGTGGAAGAATATGATACTTGCAGACTGTGCCTGGAGTGGGCTAAAACGGTAGCGCACATTGTGTGTGAATGTCCAGCACTGCCTAGCGTAAGACTTAGGCAGAAGGTTGTTAAATGTGTATGCTAAGGGAAACCTGAGCCTTGAACATATGCTGTGCCTCGATAGACTGATTTGTAGCGCGCTAGTCTATCAATCTGGGGGTTGCGGATTCGATTCCTGCCAAAGACTCTGGGTGTTTTCTGCAGATAAACAAAAAGCTTCGCAGATTGTGTTGTCTTTAAAAAAACAAACTAATTACTACAGACTGCGTGAAGATACAGAAGGCCAGTCGACAGTCTGAAATCACTAAACTTGTCTATAATCATAGAGGGCGAAAGGGGGTTGAAAAGGGACCCGTGAAGGATGTGGTCTGCTTCGATATTCGAAATAGAAAACAGCAAAGTGGAGTAGTTGAGAGTTCAGTGACTAAGATTCCACAAAATTTATCAATTTTCAATTTGTTACAAACAATGCTAAAAAAGACAGTCAGTGACTATAACATAATCATAAAGACTGGAAAAACCAACCAAATTTGAAAAAAAGGACCTTTTGAACATGAATTACAATGTTAGGGATGTGATGTATTATGATGAGACAAATGATTAATAGCTCTTACACTTGTCCTAAAATAGTGTAACTTGTTTATTGTTTTAAATTGAATATTCTTGCTATAATATTACATTAATAAATACAAAACTACACAGTTATTGTAAATTTGGATGCTATTTTTACAAATTAAAAATAAAACTATTAAAATAATGTTGACAAATGTAATTAAATTCAAAAAAAAAATGTAGCAAATTTAAAATCCCTATTCTCTCCTAATAAAATAGTTTAGGGTTACACTATTTTTGCGCTGATAGCCTGATATACATACATATAACAATATATTAAATCAAAACTTTTTATTATATTGTAAATTCGTTTTAAAAAATAAATAATATTTATTTATTTATTGAGAAAATGCAATACTTAAAACTAAGTCAAACTTGATTTAAGGTTTGAGAAAGGCTTTCCATTAGCGTTTATTACAAATTTTGCGCATGTTGTTTTGTCAACATTATTTTTATGCTTTCGAGTGCCTTACAAACAATATTGAAAATCCAGTGTTTTTATTTAAATAAATATCATTTTGATTTATACTCTTTAATTCTAAACTTTGACTACCCTTGAAAAACGTTTGAGAATATGAAAAATATGAAAAAGCAACATATTGCTTATTGATTATATTTCATTTCGCTTGCTAAGTGATTAAATTATATATGCCACGATTACAAAAAATAATTTTGGATCAAAATTTAAGGTTCGAGAAAGGCTTTCTAATATCCTTAGATACAAATTTTTCACATATTGTTTTGTCAAAATTATTTTTATGCTTTCGAGTGCCTTACAAATAACATTAAAAATCCATTGTTTTATTTAAATAAATATCATTTTGAATTCAACTATTTAATTCTAAACTTAGGTTTATCGAGTCCTAATTTATATATGTAGATTTTTTTTTTACTTTTCCTTATCAATTCTTTTTTCTAGTTGCCTCGAAAATGTGTACGCATTTAGGCTCAAATTTTTGATTGGTGCACTTCATTCCAAACCGGCAAGCTTCTCTACCCCGTTCAAAGGTATTCTTGAAATTGAAAACTTTCTACCTAAATAAAAAAACCCCTTATGTACATTGCGACTAAATAGATTTTATAGGGAAATTTTTTAAATCAAAAATATTTTTTCTATGATCGCTAATATATATTAACCCTTGGGCCACCTTACCAACTTACTAGTACTGACATAAAGATGCTGCTCATCAAGTCTGTTACGGGGCAGAAAATGCTAGTGTTAAAGGTATGTTTAGACTGTAATACTTTTGGTTTAATTTGGAAGAAGCAAAATTAGAATGAAATACGTTCCGTACCTAAAAAAATGGCAACAGAAATCTCTTTTACTTTTGCACTATTAGTGTGCAGTAGAAACAAAGTAGACAGAAATGAAATGGTGTTGCCATAATTTTTAACTTGCAAGAATATTTTATTCTTTCGATTTTACAAAAAAATTCTTCTTAAATAAAAATAGTTTTATTTTTTTATATTAAATAAGGTTCAAATTGATCTTGCTTAGAGTAATATTTATTAAAAAACATACAACTATGATAAATCTTCACACTCGGTAACACTGTTTATATTAAAATACACCACTAGTTTAATGGAAGGACTTCATTTTTTAAAAATGGTTTAAAAAATAAAAATTACCATCCGCTTGTCAAATTTCCATGCGGATTTTCTTTTCTCTTCTAATCAGTACAATTTGCTTTTACACTCTTCTATTTTCCTCATTCGACAAAAATATATGACAGGTCTAATTACATGTGGGTCAATGTAAAACAGCCTTAAAGTTCATTCATACTCAGTCGTACGATCTGTCAAAAATAGCATGTGTGCTAGAAAAGTACTATGTTAGTGTGGATTAGAAATGTAGTGTGTGAAAGACTTTTTGACAGGTATGTACGATTGGAAAATCTTAAAAAAAAGCTCATCAAATATTATTTTCCATGCGATAAGAGTTCCAAAATCTTCTGTGTGGCATCTACAACGCCATTTTGAAACGATTTCTTTTATTAAAATTCTGTCAGATTTTTTTGTGATTAAATCGTATGATTATTTAGGATAGTGTATCCTGGCCTTTAATAACATTTAAAATTAATGCTCCTCTTAATTAAGAAATAAAAAAAAAATCCGTTCGAATTGAAATGATTTTGCCATCTATAGATACATAAATAAAAGGAAATAAATGTTCATACTTATAAAAACATTTATTTATGTAAAAACACTTTCGAATACTTTCTGTTTGTTTACGAAAATCGTTATGCTAAAAATATTTTCAAAAATACAAGTTATAGAGAGAAATTATTTAAAGATTAAACAGCAAAATAATTTTAATTAAATGCTTTGGAATATATCCATACACGATATTTAAAAATTTTAATGGTGGCTTTTGTGACTAAAAATCTTAGTTTGCGTTAATGTTTTTTATCATTAGATATCCAGTAGATAGCCTTATGCACAAGAAAAACATCTAATAAGGTATTTTTTGTGCATAAGCGTATCTACTGGAATTTTATGGAAGTTTACTAACTTTATAGAAGCTCTGTTTCAGATTCTATCGTTCATCTTAAAACTTAACATTAACATTATTAACTTGTACATAAACTTTTGTATTAGTGCAACATAATAAAAAGATATTTTTATAATCAAACATCTAACACTAAAAATAATTTAGATAATTTTTTTTTAAACTTTTTCTTTTTTTCGTATAATTTACTTATAACTTATACTGTTACACTGTTTTGCAGAGAAATCCTACTTTTAAAAATAGGATGAATATAAAGGATTGAAAGTAGTATTTGCGTTTAGCTTTTTCTATCGCGTCGAGATTTTTTTTAAGGGGATTTTTTTTTAATTAAATAGACCACCTTTAGATTAGGTATAAAATTACCTACACAGGTTTTTTCTGTATAAGTTTTTTCTGTATAAGAGTTTTGGAACTTTTGGGACATTAGTGGACATTTTTTTCTCATGCATAATTAAAAAAATGGTTTTTAAAAATTTATAAAAAATGTTAAAATACATAAATTAAAAGTTTTTGTCATTACGTGTTAAAAAGAATATATATATTTGATCAAAGTCGATCAGCAAATCTTGTTTTATTCACAATCAAGATTATAGAAGAATTTTATTTTTGGCTCTAACAATTAAAAAATTAATAGTAAAGCCTAAAATTCGAATAATATCATGCAAATCAAACTGTTTTAATAAATACGCCCCTTGAATTAGATTATAACTAATTTGAATCAGCATAGCAGCGAGGACATTAATCCGTTGTAGTAAACAGTGGGAAACGAACCCACATTCCCCGATTTGTAGAGTAGTACACTATAATTTTAATACTATTTTTATTATAACATTTAATTTAAATTTTTGCAATTTTACCGATCGGGCCAAACTTTACTGATGACAAATACAAATCCTTATAGTATCTAAAGAGTGGCAATACTCCGCTAAGATCGCCTTTGTTGCTACGTATGGTCTTTCTGATAATTTTAACTTTTGTGATTTTACTTGCTCGTGAAGTTCTTGATGACAGTTTCCTTTTTTTTAAGGAATTATGTTGATTTGACCTTAGACGAAAGATTCACCTATGTTCTCTTTCTGAGACAATTTTTATATTATCTTGAGATGGTAATTGGCTATCATGTGAGGTTTGTTAGTAATATACAGAGCTGATTTTATTATTCGTTTTGTTTAGAAATTTCTTGCTGTTCCACTGTAAATTTTATGAAATACAGAATCTTATTTAAAGTCATAAGACAATTATAAATAGTCATATTTTTCTTTTTCTGGAACACCTAATTATTTAGATCTTACAAAAAGAATTCGAATTATATTTATAGAATCTTTAGATTGAGTTTTGAGGAATCTTTTGTAGTACTCTGCTCGATTGTCTTTCTGAACAATTTTTTACTTTTAATTGATGTTGTGTAAAATTATCAAGTTTTCATTTAGAGTTGCGGTGTGTATAAGAATTAATGCTGACTGAAATTTTAAAATCGGTAACCCTACCCATTGAAACAGATAGAGTAAAAAATGTAAATTTTAGTGTATACGCAAAAACTCCCTGATCTCTCTTATAGGGCACTTTCGCTATAGGTAGAAAGCTTAAATTTGGTATAGAAGTCGATACCTATATGGTGATCCCACCATGGTCCCACTCTGAAATTTATCTGATGTATTCACTAAGCCGTATTATAAAACATATATAAATTTTAAAAAAGACACTATCTTCAAGATCTTTATAAAACTTTTTTTAAATTTAAGAAAAAAAAATTGGGTTTTCTCACGATTGATATCAAATTAAAGCGTATGAAATGCCCTTCAAAATGAGCTATTATTTAACTTCCTAGGGCTTTTAGAACTGGAATTCGAATATATTTAATCCCCGAGCGCATATGCAAAAAAGCGGTATTTTCCCACTTTTACAACAGTATAGCTAAAAAACTATAAGAGATAAATTTTGTTTTAAATTATTTTTGGATTCAGAGAGTCAAAGAATAAATATAAAAAAAGTTTCATAAAAATTTGAAATAGTAATTTTGAGTGCCTTGTTGATTTGACGTGGAATTACCTAATAGTGAAAAAAAATTTATAAAAAAAATTTTTTTAATCTGACATCTCTGGACTTTTTTTAAAGCAAAGTGCAGCAAAATAGAAAGCTGTAATTTGGAAATTTTTGTAAGCCGTGGAAATATTAGAGTTGAGCATAATCGTTTATTTTAATGAATCGTTCAAAATCGCTTAAAAAAATTATGTGAATTTTTAATGTGAATGGTGAGCGAGCAATGTGCTCCTGAACATAGATGGTTCAATGTTCTTTTTTGACTTTTAATAATTTAAACAAATTATTTTCTATTATTAAATATCATTTCCCATAATTATTAGTGAAAAAACTTATTATTACCAAAACTTATTTATGCTTCATTGTATAGTAAAATAATTTTATGTTTCCGTCGTACCTTGAAAGATTGTGAAAATTTAAAAAATAAGATTTAAAATAGAATTGGAATAAATCCTTGTTATTCGACCTTTTTATGTTTAACAATAAAATAATTGTTTTCTTTTTTCAAGCTTAGGGTCCTAATTGGTAAAAATAACTTTTGCATTATGAACTAAAATAAAAATAACTTTTGCATTATGAACTTTTGTGTAGAAAATCTCAAACGAACAGAACTTAAAGAGCGATGACACAAAAAAATGCACTGAACTGAACTAGGTCGTTGATGAACGACATAAGTCTAGAAAATATCATTTAATGCGATTAGCCGTTATCTTCTATACATATAATAAATTAGTAACTCATTTCTGTCTGTCTGTCTGCTTTTCATTTGAGTTAGTATCACGTAAGAACTACTGCATGGATTTTAAAAAAATTTTGTGAGGAGGTACCATAGAATCCTTATTCCAATATAGGATACTTTTTTTCTGCAAAAATATCCAATTTCCAAGAGAAAGTGGAGAAAAAGGTACTGAAATTTTTGGTTTAAAACTGGGGTATTTTCAAAATATTTTAAAAACTATTGCGCAACATTAGGCGCCAATTGATTAAAATTTGTATTTTTATTTTGTGGAATTACAATGTTATTAAAATTTTGTAAACACCTTTTACAGACCTTTACAATAATTTTTAGAATTTTTTTTTTTATAAATTTTAGAATTTTATCCAGGGATGGGTACCTTTATTTAATGTAAATACATAAACCATAACTGAAGCACTATAAAATTAATAGTCTTACAATTGTTGTGGAATACTTTTAAAGCAAAATATTGTCAGGACGCCCATGACCAGTGTTACCATTTGTGAAGATTTATCTTATTTTTTAAGTTTTTGAGATGCAAAAAAAAAACAATAGATTTTTTTAGCTAAAAAGAAGATTTATAAAAATGTGATATTTAATACTTTTAGTTTATTACTAGCTGAATTTGATATCAATAAATCACAAAAAAGATTTTTAGCAACAAAGAGATTTTTTTCGGTCAATTTGAAGATTTTGAAAAAAAAAAATATGGTAACACTGCCTACGACGTGGCGAGCTTAAAGTGGTTTTACACGACGTGTGTTTGTCGTATGACTTGTCAGTTTGATAACCCATGTGTAATTTCATGTGTTTGTCAAAATAATCATTTTACATACGGTTTATAATTTTTGCTTTCAAACGTACATGTGTATATTATATCTGACATAACCTATAATATATAATTTTTCCGCCACACAGTTTTGTATTGCCAACCACAGCTGATGCAAAGATGCAAACGTAGTGCTTTTGCCACGCTTTTAGTGCTTTTGGTACCACAAAAAACCTAAAATAGCAAAATATCAAGTTGGCATTGGATGTCAGATGCTTTGTCACATCAAAATAGAACGCGTCCTAAATGAAAAATGTCATATGTATTGTACACATGCAAAATACACATGTTATGTTTGAAAGGGTTCACATGACGTGTTTAGAATTTACACATGGAAAAGTGACAAGTCATATGAAAAATACACGTCGTGTAAAACCACTTTTAGCTAGTTAGAAATAAATTTTTGATTATTTTTTGATACCATTGTTTTGTTTCTAAAGTCTCTTTCAAATAAAGTACTTTATGAGACCAAATGTGATTCGATACAATTTAAATGAATTGTAAGCTGTTCTTTCGAAATTCTCCCTTAATAACTAAATTTTCCAGACTTCTTTCGTGACTTCCAAAAGATTTGCTTCAGCAGTATGATTTTAAATTTTTATTTAATTTAAACATCATTTGAAAATCTTCATAGTATTGTTTACATACATATGTATGTATATCATCTGTATGCTCTAATTGTCTTCAATCTTCATTTGTGAGCATAATATAATTATTATAAATTTTCTTGTCTTTCCTTAAATTTTCCGCCCACTGTCATTTAATGTTAATATTAAGCAAAGTTGACATTTTAAACGTTTAAACTTGCAGTACCACAAACACGAACACAACAAAACACACAGTGACTTTGGAGTAAATGAATATCAACACTTCAAAACTTTAAAACTTATCGTTAGAAGAAAACAAATAAATATAAAGAGAAAAACTTTCCTATAAAAGGCCACTACCATATTTGGATATTTGGACTTACTTAAATCTTGTTTATGTTTTCATAGTGTTTTCATAGAGTGTTTGCTTGAAGAAATGTTTTAAGTTTTTTATGTATTTAACTGTATTTTTATGTTTTTTTTCATTATCAAATACAGTGATTCATCGATTGCTTTCATTCATCATTGTGTTTTTGTTAACTGAAATCGTTTTACCGTATAAACTTCAACGTTATTTTAAGGATTATTTCAAATTGTGCTGGTTTGTTTGATGTAATTTGATTCCGTAGTTTCATTATTGCATGACTGTGTTTTTTTACTTTCCATTGTAATTGCGCGAGCGTTACATCGTGTTACGGTTGTGTTAACGACAAATTTGTACAAAATGCTGTTAATTAAACTAATTGTAGTCAGGTAAGTTAATTTTATTCTTTTAAACAAAATTTTTTAAATTTTTAAAACTATATAGAAAATTAACTCTTGGAAATATTTAATTCTTTTGAGAACTTGCACAACCATTATGTAATTTAAATTTCTATTTTATTTGTTTAAAACGAAAACCTTGCCTGTGAGGCATAACGAATAATTTTTTTTATGTTTTTAAACTGGGGGGTTACTACGTATTTCGATTCGAAAGAAATCTTTTTCGAAACAATATGTTAAAGTCATACAAATTCAAATGATTTCTTTTTCGATTCGAAATACGTTTGAAAATATCTTTCGAGTTAACTTGGTAGACTGTCGTTTTAGCTAGTTAGAGAGCGTTCATCGCACAGTGTTTTTATAGTTTCAGAGATATACACATTCGAGTTGCCTGAGAGGAAAGGTGAAGTGCAATACTCAACAGAAAAATGCCTATTATCTATATTTATACATCTATACATATCTATATCTATACATATAATCAAACTATAACCGATTAGTTTCTGTACATGAAATACATATTTATTTTTCGAAAACTCTGGGAGTTTCTGTCTGTTCTCTCAATTTGTGAGCCCTTCATTTCTGCAACCGTAATAGGCAGACTCAACACAAAAGGAGTATTAATAAAAATTAAAGATTGTCGTACTATTCACATTTATGGCCTTTTTTTGAGAAGGCAAACACTTAAAATTGTATGTAAAATTATGTTTGCAATAGTGATTTTCACGTATATGTATGACCTTATTTTTGAACCGTAATAGCTGCCTACATAATAGCAAGTATAAATAATACAAATTAAAGGGTGGTCCAATAATATATAACCTTATTTGAAATATACAAAAAGTATGTAAACAAGTATAAAAATATAAAACTAAAAGCGACATGATTTTGACGTATATGAGCTTATTTATGAATGGTGATAACAATAATAAAAATAAGAGGGGTGCTAGTAGTGACGTAATTTTACGTATATGGTAGTACGAAACCGTACCAGTATGTGTCCAACTTGCATTTGACTGATTTATTATTTATTTAACTAACATTAAAATATATTTCATGTGAGTACAAGAACGACTAGATATTAAAGGAACTTAAGGCACAACTATAATATGCATAAGCTAGCTTAAGCCAATTTAAGCAACTGTGCAATTACATATAAATCATATGTGGCAAACTATAATGTACTTAACAACAATTTTCGTTGAGTTTCGTCAAATGTCAATTGCTTAAGCAAAGTCCGAAATCGAACGCACATTCCGTACGGAAACAGCTGTTTGTGCTTTGTGTTTTACATATGAATGTACATATATTCATAAAAAATTACAATGGAGAATGAAAGTGAACAAATTATATATAAATTTAATATAAAAAAAGAAGTTTCTATAAGAAAAAACGAAGACGTTGTATCATAATTGTAATTAAAAAAAGAAAGAGCATTTTATTGTTTGTGAGTTGAGTGATGCACACCGCTGTATTTTTTAGTACTTTTGGCCAAAATTATACAAACATCCAAAAATGTAAAATTTTTCTTTCGAAATTTTCTTAAAACTATTAAAAATAATTATTAATTTGTATATGAATGGTATTAGGTACATAAAATATGTTTATTTAACACCTTTTTGTATACAAATTTAATTTATTCAGAAAAAATTATTATTTTTCAAATAATTAAGAATAATAAATAATAAATAATAAATAAAGAATAATAAATAATAAATAAAGAAAAATAAATAAGAATAAAACAAATGTGCAACTATGTCATAATAGTTTTAAGATTCATGTAAGTACATTGTAACCACCTAAAAGTCTTCAATAAGTTGCTTAAGTACATATTTGACAGACTTTTCGTTCATTTGTTGACATTAGTTTAAGCCTAGCTGGCATATTATAGTTGGGCCTCTAGGCTGTCTTGCAAGGATCTTAAAAATGTCCTTTTTTTTGGAACTATGCTTATAGTTTTCATTTATGCTATTGAAACAAATGTAATTTTTTGCTGTTGATATTTTTGTGAAACAGGTTCTAATCATCTGATCGATAGTGTATATAATAAGCTGTATTTTTTTATAAATTTTGGTAAACTAAAATTTTATCTAGCAACAATAAACCTGAACCGCATTAAAATAAAAATAAACAAGTATGTACCGCATTTTTTATGGAAAAGTTACGGTAACCATTTTTAGTTGTTGCCCTCTTTTGAATCCAAAAACCAGCATAAATTTTATTTTAGTGAAAATAATGTGATGAATACAAGCGACAGTTTGATGAAACTGAGTTTAAAAGCTGTTCTTCTCAACCACAGCGACGAAGAACCATCAACATGTCACGCAGCGCATATTTAGGAAAGTTTAAAAATTAAATGAAATTATTTTTCCTTACACATAGGAAAAAATATTTTCACCGATTAAAGGTTTTAAAAATTATTTTAACTAAATAATTAATTGATTCAATTATTGTTAAATTAGAAAATTTTTTTGTTCTATTTTTAATAAATATATATTTAAATAAAAAAAAATAAATATTAAATTTTAATTTAAAACTAGTAAAAACCTCTAACTGGCGCAAAAACTTTTTTTTTTTTTGTATGTATATCATATTTGGAGCACGAATGTCACGAAAGTCTTAGCCAAGTCGATAATGGCTTGCGAAGTAAATTTTCCCTTATAACCGACTCTAAAATTAAATATGGGCTGCTGAAATAGGGAAAACTTTGATTATGTTTAACACGACTTTAAAAATGCTCCTGGAACTCTTTTAAGACTCAAGCTTTTAGATTTAGCAAAAGAAAAAGTGAAAATTATATATACAGCTAGGCTGCAAGATGTATCTAAAAATATATATTCTTCACTCTCAACGTAATTTTTGTCTTTTAACAGAGGGGAAATACTTTTGTGATTTTGGAATGAGAGTTTTTTCATCAAGTTATGACAAGACAATATAACAGAAATATGAAGGCCATACAATTTGCCAATGTAAGCGATTAACCTTTGGGATTTGAGAAATATATTTATGTTGCTATTACCATAACAAAGCAAAAAAAAAAAAAAAAAACTGGAGTGGCCTACACTCAACTTTACCATGCCAAATGAAAACAGATATTTTTATGGATATATTACATAAAAACTAAAAGTTCAAAGTATATTCGAAAAAAAAAATTATTTTTGATTTCGGGCGCCTTTCCGATTATGGCCAAAATTCATACAGCTCTTTATCTCCGTAAAACAAAGCTACATACTAAATTTCGTTTTAATATGTCATACGGTATGACCTGTAGAGCGTTCACAAAATTTGGGGGTAAGGAAACTACCCTTTGCCCCTCCCGATTATGCCCAAAAACTATACAGCTCTTCATCACAACATACCAAAGGCACATACTAAATTTCATTTTAATATGTCAAACGGTATGACCTGTACAAACTCCACAAAAATAGTGGCCTACACACCCACCCAACAGACATCATCGCGAATATGTATAGTCAAAATCGATTCAGGAGACCTCTAAACGTATAAATCCGTCAAAATCCCGACTCCAATTTTTTTCATGATTACTATACTTTACCTTATACTACGTATGGTAAAGTAAGAAAAGAGTATAGTAATCATGAAAAAGATGTCGGGATTTAAATGGATTTATACGTTTTAAGGTCTCCTGAATCCATGTTGACTACTTTCGCGATGATGTCTGTGGTCATACAGGTGGTCATACCGTTTGACATATTAAAATTAAATTCAGTAGTAATAACAATTATAATATGTTATGTTCGTATGTTGGAAGTTAATTTAGTCCTTGAGTATGTGGATATAAAAAGCTGTATAGGTTTTCTGGAACACAAGTTTCTTTTGGTCCCGCATTCATTGAATTATATTGCGCGAGTAGTATCCCAAATTTTAGTTTATATAAATTTTTTCGCCCTACTTATCTTTTCATCTTTCCTATTAAAAATTTGCTACCGCTGAAAGCTGCTACTATGTACTTATCAGCTAACGACCAATTTGGGTATTCAGTCTTACGTTTTTTAACATTATGTATAAAGCATCTTTCCCCATAGTGCGTGATAAATAATAATCGGTATCCCTTATTTTAACAATCTTTCCTTACAAGAGCAAGCTCAAAATATGACTATTGCCTGTGGCAAAAAGTAGGATGTTAAAAAATATTATTATATTATTTATACATATTATTACTCTATAGCTAATTGAATCTTAATTTCAATTATGCAGTCATTAAGAAAAATATTCAAATTACCTGTTGGATGTTTATAGTTATTTTGAAATTAATACGAGTAGTAATAATAATTATATAAGTAATATGTGATGTATGTTGGGAGTTAATTTAGTCGGATTTTTAGAATATCGGCAGCCAGTTCAACCGACTGACATGCGTTTAAAGAATAGAGACAATTATAAATAAATTATTGCATTTTTACATGCAATTTTCAGATACACATGTGTACAAAGAAAGAAGGAGAGAGCAAGAAGAAGAACAAAAAATATCATCATCAGAAATATTTGTAGAATTTGCAATGAACAACATACCAACCACAACTTGAATAATGTGGTAAACATAAAAAAATGTTTGTTATTTTTAGGTTTTTTTTTATTTTAACTTTTGTTCATTCATAATTAACAAGATGTTTTTTTTAATAATAAAATTTTTATTGGTTTCTTTTTATGAGATTTTTTTGTAAAAATGAAAACTTCGGCACGTTCATGATATGTGCTGACCACATAATGCCCTACATCGTGTTGTAAAGTTTGTAGTAAAAATTGGAAAGTTTGGAAGACCAAACTTTTTGGTTATATAGCAAAGCTAAATATTAAAATAAATAGCAAATTTTGTTTTTAAATTGAAAGGTTAATATGTTTAAAATGTCTTAACATTTAAATGCCATTCGTGGAACGAACGTATTTAAAGGTAAAATTGCTTGCATCTAGTGGGACTAAAATTTAGTGAAGAACCTAGCCACTTAAGCTAATTACCACAAAGAATATACATGTACTATTTAAAAAGTATAACTTTGTACAAGTAGGTTGTGAAAATAACTGCTTTGCGTTTCGTGGTTTAGTTTTTTATGTACCTCTTCCTGTTTATGACAAAGGTAGGGTTTACTTTCACCATAATTAGAAAAAACTAGAAATTCATACAAACATATGATGTTTGCTGGAATAGTTTATGGTTGAACAATTATAAAAGTAACAAAATTGTTGTAACAAATATTATACACACTTAAGTATTTATTACATAAAAATGCCGTAGTGAAATGAAGATTACAGAAAAAAAAAAAACGTTTAAATTAAAGACACTCTGTATGTTAGAGTTTGGTAAGCAGTAATGATTTATGGTTAATTAAAAGCAGTTATAAGCTTATATACATGCAAAGAAAAAACATGGTTGAGGTAACCATAATCTAAAAGCAACATATTATGATTAAATTATATGGTTGTAGTCCAACCATCTTATTATTAAACATAATAACAAAATTGTTATGTTAGAACCATATTATAGTGAATCCTGATAATTGAATTGTTAAAAGTAATAAGATTTTTTTTTTAATAAAAACATAATATAATAAAATATGATCATAATATAGTAAAAAATTATTATTTTATGAGCAAATATAAACATCATATTGATTCATTACAAACTGAAAAGTAGCAACTTGACAATAAACTGGGTAATAAAAGTAAGAAATCTTCATTAAAATTGAAAAATATGAAGTTTTTTTTTTTAACATATCTTCTGATACCACCATGGCCCTACTTTAAAATTTGTATGGTACACTCACTAAGCCACATTTAAAATCATATTTAAATTTAAAAAAATTATAAATTGAAAAAAAAAATTATTTAAGAAAAAAAAATGTTTTATGATTCTTATCAAATTCAAGCTTAAAACGAGCTTTTCTCAACTCTCTAGGACTTATTGAACTGGAATTAGAATATATTTCAACCTCGAGCGCATGTATTCAATTGCTAAATTCAATGCTAAAAAACTGTAGTAGACAGAATTTTTTAAAATTATATTTAGATTCCGGGAGTCAAGGAATGTAAATCAAAAGTTTCAATAAAATCTGAAGTAATCATTTTAAGTGCCATCTTGATTTGTCTTGTTGAATTTTAGCACCTTGATGCCATTGCTTCCAGGGTGTGTGAGGGCTGCAGTTCCCGAGGCTTGCTGGAATATAAGAATCTTCGAGATCTGACCAGTGTCCAAAAGACTGGTACCACGGAAACATGTAGCCCCACTGGAATCTTCCAAACCTCTGTGACCGACGATATTCCCTGAACTGCCTCCCCAATAACCGATTATGGGTTGGACGTAAATCGCAGAAATGTTAATTTAATTCGGTGTACTGTTGTACTTCAATAGTGCGTCCGGGGCTTAGATGGTCTCGAACTCGTAAACAAGGGGTATGAATATGGTCCTGCCAACTCTATTCTAAAATTGCTACCTGTTTATCGGTATGATCAGCAAGGTAGACACATTGATTTTACCCAGTGGTAATACCACCGACAGGGTAAAGCGAAGAGCCAGGCACTGAGCTAAATCTGTATCACACATATTATCTTCGCTTTTTCTTAGTTTCCTCTTCTTGAAAGAAAATTGTTTTTTTCGATTCTTAACGTTTTTACCATTCTGTTTCTTATTTACATTCATATTGCTCTGATAGCTTAGTTTATTTGAAAGCAACAAAAATTTCACGGAGAATCTATGATATGAGGTTTAACTTGAAAGGGAACTAAACAACTAGGGAGATGTTTGAGGGTAATATTTTAGAAATTTGTTTCAGATCAGTATATATAGGTTATCTGGGGTACTCAAAAATCCATTTTAACGTCAACATAGACAGACGGAAATTATTAAATTTACTCCCTGCCAATAAAAGGCGAACCTATGCATACACAGAAAACATTTTTTGCACCAATTAAAGGTTTAAATTAGTTTTATATTAAAGGTTAATTAATTTTTTTATTGATTCAAATATATATATTTTTTTTAAACCAAAACAAAAAATACTAATCAAACAAATAATTGAATCAATTAATTATTAAAGTAATTTTAATCTGAAACGAATTGAAACCTTGGTGAAAATATTTTTTTCTGTGTAATAAAGAGTATAAGAATCTGATCTAGAGGAGATTTCAACTGTGGACATGCAATCATTTCATCATTTCATTTCATCATTATATATGTACATAAGTATATATTTACATCATCGTTAGGGCATCAGCAACACAAAAACAATAAAAACAAATACATTTAATGTTTCACAATATTGATTGCTTTGCAGAGCAACAACAATGACCAAGATTTATTAATAATTCAATAATGGAACATATGTGTGGTCGTTATCCAAACCCTTCTTCAGCCACCAACCAACCCTGTATCAACAATTCTGCAATATAGTGCAACTTGTAACCATACAGCAAATCAAAGTACTACCATAAGATACATTTGTTCCTTCTCGTTGTTGCTTCTTTTTGTTTTCCTTTATTATTTCTCAATGTTTGTTATTGGTTGGACCTAAAATGTGTGAGTGCATGTGCAATAATAAATAAAAATAAAAAAGGGTTCATCATACTAAGTTATTTAATTCTTTTGTAATTTTTCTTTCGAACACATTTCAGCCTAAACTTGTACAAAAAATTATTATACAAATATCTTTAGGGTTGTTTGACTCGTCGATAATTTGTGTAGACATGTGCATGTCAGCCTGAAGAACAAAATAGGTAATAGATTAAAATTTTATGTATAATAAGCGGCAATTTTGCAAAATGGTTTTGGGTTACCATCGAAAAATGTTTGGAAGTCCAAACAAATAAAAACAATAAAGTGCGAACACTACTTATAATCATCGCAAATTATAAATTTTAAGAGCAGGTAAGGTTTTATTTCATTTAGAATTAATAACCTCGAAATTAATGTTGGTTATTTTTTTTTAATTCTGCCCAAAAAAATTGGTAGATGGCAAAGGTACTAAACCAAAGCGCCAGGGTGTGATTGCCTTAGCTTCCTCCAAAATCTGCAGCGCGACCTATACCTTCGTATAGAAAGTGAGACTCCAAATTCAGATAGGTAAAATTAATAAGAGTTAAATGGTGCTCCTCCAGTGAAAATCTTGAGTTTATTGGTTCTCCACCAGTTAAAAATTCAGTTTAATGGTGCTCCTCCAGTTAACAGTTGAATTTTTAAAATGCTGCTTCACAAATGTCCGACTTATTGAAATTAAAATTTCTATGTTATATACGATAACCAAACGATTACACGTGGCTGATTAAGCAACCACCAATGACAGTACCGTAGTACAGCTATTCGAGGACGCACGCACGTGTTCCCTGACCCAGAGCTACTTTACGTCTGTGAGAATGTTGGTTATTAAATAAATCAGTCAAATTCGAGGCAGTCCCACACCCGTACGATTCCGTACAATGTTAAATATACAACTTTAAAGTATTTCAATTTTTTCACGTCTTTTATGCGGCACCTTTAATTATTAATTTTATATTATATACTAGCTGTGCCCGAGACTTCGCCAGCATCCTTGCAATATTTAGTTTGATTTAGCTTTGAAAGCAATTCACACCAAGAACCCTTACATTACTTTATGGTTCTCATACTTACTAAAATAACTGCCGTCTTAAACTATGCATATCGGTTAGTGCTTCGGTTATGGTTTATGTTTTTACTTTATATTTATATAAAGGGTATAATCTTTACTGAAATAACTGCATATTATCACTGTTTTTTCTCCACTATCTCTTGGGAATGAGTTATTTTTTTCAGAAAAATCCTATCCTATATTGTAATATTGGAATATACTAAGCGACCTCCTCACATATTTTGTTAAAATCCATCCGGTAGTTTTTACGTGATGCGAACACAGTCAGACACGAAATGAGTTACTATTTTATTATATGTATAGATTACTTGCTTTTAATTGTTAAGAATCAGTTTGTTACGGTTCAAAAGATAAGCTCATATATATATTGTGTGCAGCTGTATTTCACCAATGGCTTTACGAATATTGTCCTTTAAAGCGTGAGTTGTCTCTGGCTTGTCGGCGTAACACTTATCTTTGACGGGACCCCTCAAATAATAATCCAACGGTGTCAAATTGCAGCTTGCGTCTGATAATGCGATCTTCAAAAACAGGGCGCAAAGCATCGAGTGTAGCTTCGGCTGTGTGGCATGTAGCGACGTCCTGTTGAAACCAAATGTTGCCAATATCCTCCTCTTCAATTTTTGTGAACAAAAATTCGTTCAACATGGCTCGATAACGATCGCCATTGACTGTAAAGGCCACTCCTTGCTCATTTTCGAAGAAAAAATGGCCCAATTATGCCTCTGGACCAAAATCCGCACCGAACAGTGACTCGTTTTGGGTGCATCGGCTTTTCAATGTATGCGTGCAGGGTTTCTGTGACCCAAATGCGACAATTTTGCACGTTTACATACCCGCCAAGATCAAAATGAGCTTCATCTGAAAAGATGATTTTTTTGGCAAAATCGGCAAAATCTGTAAGTCAATATTTCCCAGCGTTGTTCAAGCGTATACACAACCATATTCGTTCAGCGGAATGATAAAACTAATTATCTGTCAAATCAGACATGAGCTAAGTGTTACCATTCACGAAATAAGCACTAGTTGAAAAAAAAAAAAGTTAGATCGCGGACCCTTTATAAGAATACCATTTAACTTTAAAATATTTTTTATACTACGCTGTTTAATTTTAAATTGTGTGCTTATAACGGTTGAACAATAAGGTCATATACGTAATATCGCCTTAATGTCAAAACTCCCTTAAATACTTTGTGTAAATTCAAAGTGTCTACCTATTCCGGTTAAAAAAAATGTTTTATACATTGAAATCTCCCGTAGCCGGACACCGACCGTCACAACAGATGTGACGAAATATCGGGACTTTGTGCTATTAAATATGCTATTATGACTAATGAGTAGAAAAGTTTCAAAACAACTTAAGTATGTACTCGTATATTTATTTTTTTTTTTTTTAATTCATTCGTTCGAACGCGTAATCTGTGTTAGTGCTTCATCACACGATTTAATTTGATCGATTTTTTGTTCTACAGATTCCTTTTCAGAATCACTTCAGTGTATGGAATTTTATCGATGTGGAAGAACTCTTATTTTGTAAATTCTTTGAAAGTTTGTTACTGTTGCTAATGGCACATCATCTTCCGGATCAAATTCGATGAAAATTTGGTATTGATTAATAAATCCACCTTCTCAACGTCACTATGGTTACACATTTACATTTTATTTTTTTACTTAATAATATAGCAAACATAGCTTAAAAATTATATAGCCCAATTCACAATCTTGTGCATTTGAGATTGCAAATTTATGCAATTGTAAACATTTCCCAGAAATTGTGAACGGTTTTTTTTTTTAGTTTGCTACACTTCTCTCAAAATAAAAAATTTCCTATTGAAATTTTTTTTATAATAAAAATTTGGTTGAAGTAAAAAACAAATAGTAAATTTTTAATAGATAAAACTGCTAAAGAAGTTGTTTCAAACAAAGATATTTCACACTCTAATTAATAAAATATTCATTCAATTACAAGCCAAGCGTGCATTGTCCAAAATTTCAAGTCCAATATAAGGGGAGAGAACTGTGTTGCATCGGAAGTTGCAAACACAAAAAGACACGAAATTATCAAACCATAAAAAATGTATTATGACCAAAAATCGACAGTTATCTAGTATTAAATTACAATTAAAAGGAGCAGTCTTACATTGAAAACTACTGTTCTAAAGATACAACAAATCTCGGATATTAAACAGTCCATAATTAGGCTTATGTATAAATTTCAAGTGTCTGATTATTACGGTTCAAAAAGTGAAGTCATATACGTGAGACCACGTCACTATCAGGACACCCTTTAATTTGTAGTATATTTTGATATAGTAAAAAAAAACGTCTGCGAAAAAATCAGGCGTCTTCCTATTAATACCATCGGAAACAAAAGGCGCTGGCAGACGGACAGACATTGTAGCGAAGCGAATTAACCTTTGGGTACAGAATTCTTAGTATAAACTTTATTAAATATATTACAAAAAAAAAAAAAAAAAACTTAAAATATTATTCATTTGAATTACACGTACAATGTACTTTGAATAGTAGTGCCTCTGTCTTACAAAAACACAATTACCTTTAGTGTTATCTCAGACGATTTGTTTTTGGTGTTAAAGAAATCGACAGAAAAGGGGCCTCGTAAAATAACTGTGTACAATTTAATTAGAAATCAAACTTGACCACCTGCAGTAGGGCACAGTGGGGCAGAACCATAGAATTTTAAAAATAAATAGGTAATAAACTATTGGTTTTTGCAAAGAAATTAAATGAAGATATTGTAGAGAAGAATTCAAGTATACAATAGTAAATATCAGAACTTCCGTTAAAGAAAATTTATTTAGATACATGTATACATATTATAAAACTGGTCCTGCCATTTCCGTACATGAGATATTTCTTGATCATTTTGTTACTGGTGTAGTGGTGGAAAATAAAACACCAATTTTTAGAATTTTTGTCTGGCTGTGTTCGCATCATGTAAAAACTACTGTGTGAACTTTAATAAAATTTTGTGAGAAGTATCTCGGTTCAAATATAGGATACTGCAAACTTGCAGCACCTTTTATTTTTGTCAGCGGAAAATTTTATGAATTTTAAATTAATTTTAAAATTTTATATAAAGCCTTTTTTCTGATTATTAACCCAGCAATGGATACCTCTACGTAAAGTAAATACATAAACCATATCTAAAGCTGTATAAAAGTAAGAGTCTTAAAATTTGCTGTGGATTACAAAATTCAAAACAAAATCTAACAAAATATTATAAGGTGGCACAAGCATGTCGGGCACTACTAGTGCAAAATAAATTGTTTAAAAGAATTTTTTTAACAAAAGTTTTAACGTAAATTTACTTTATTAATGTAAATACATAAATATCAATTATTCAAGAAACATAAAATTTTGGACTTGATAAAATAATTGACAAGAATCTATTTATGATTAATGGAAACTTAACGACGATATTGGACTTAATAGTATACTTGCCTAAGGTAACAAAACATTGTCTAAAATCATTTCACAGTTGATTTGATGGTTTACCTTTATGTCCTGTTTAATCAAAACGTGTGGTGAGCGTCCTGACGAAGTCGCCTATTTTAATTTGGTATTCTAAACAACATTTTGTTTGTTTGCATATTGCTAAACCGTAGAGCATTTTAAAATAAAGTGTTTTAAGCCATCTGCTTTTAGTAAGGTAAATTTTTCCATATTCTCAAATTAGAAGTGCTGCAAGAAGTTAACATAGACCGTGATAATTAGAGGATGCAACTGTAACTGATTTACAAGTGTTAAAAAGTATACAATTTACCTAGATATCCGATAGTATTATAGCAGTAACTGGTTATAACCAACCTCGTTACGCCTAATATTTATTACAGAGTGTCGTAACGATATCAATTGTACCTCTATATGTTTATCGAATATCGTATACACCTAATTCTGTTTTTACACAGTAGATTGGTTTCAGAAAATACCGTGTAAAAAGAGACATTGATCATATACGAAAATAGGTGATTAGGAACCAATCATCTCTAAAACCTATTAAAATTAGTAAAAACGAAAATTTTTTTAGAACAAGAAATCATGTTTATTTTACTAAATCACATTGGTAATGTGTATTTGCACCATTTATTTGCATTTTTAGTGTATGATGAAGACTTAATAGATAATTTCGTTCCAGAAACCAACTATTGATTGCCTAATTAAATTTTAATTTTTTTATAGTTCTTACTGTAGCTTCGTTTAAACCGAACATTTTTCTAAGAAATGTTGAGCCTTCTCCATTTCAAAGGCGATCGATCTAAAATTTCAATTTTGTTTTCTAAACAAATAGCTTTATGTTGTAGTTTTTTATTTCTAGTTTTCGTCGTCTACTTGTAGAGATGAATTGAGAGTTCACAAAATATTAACTCATTTCAATTGCTCTAACAGGTAAAAAAGCTTGTATGCACAAAAAGGGTATTCCTCTAAATTTTTGATATAAAATTTTTTTGCAAAACTTAAATTTTACAAATAAAATCTAAGCCCAAAAAATTTTAAATCGTGCTAAATGGAATAAAATCGTGTAAAAAATAATTTTTTATTTTCAAACCGTGTTAAATCAAAACCGTGTAAAAAAAGACCGTGTAAAAACAGAATTGGGTGTAATCGCATCTGGAATAGAGAAGGAGATAATTATTGTTATGTTTCAATTCCTTCTTTCAATATCTTTAGTTAATGTGATTATTAAACGAACCAATTTTTTTATTGCTATAAATTTTTTGTTATCGATTACGTTGTTCACGGGAGGTAGGTCATCGTTTCATTTACGAAATCCAAAGCCTTGCTTACAAAACAGGCAGGGCAAAAGAAAATTAGCACTTTTCTGTCCCAACATGTCTGTGTTTTTATTCTTTACATCTTGCCTACGAAGCATTTTGTAAATAATTTGAATTATAAAGCATTTAAATTTTTTTATTTTAGTATATATTTAATTTATTTTAACTTTATTGTGCAGATTGTGTAAAAATAAGCTGATAACCAAATGATAAGTACAGAAGCTAATAACTAGTCCGCCATGTGTTTGGTGAATAAAGAATTTCACCCCAATTCTAAATAATCGCAGAGAAATTATCTCTCTGAAAATATAAAAAATAAAACCTGAATATTAACCAAAAAACTTTTAAAAACAAAATAGATGTTTTTATAAGAGTCTTCAATCATTCCATTGCGTGTGACGAATTTTGTTTCAGCGAATTGCGAGATCACCTCGGGCTAAATGGCAACAAAAGGTTTTTATAAATTAATGTTTTACTAGACGACTTTACTCTTGACCGTGGATGAGTCCGTCTATATAAAATTCACTCCAAGTGGCGCAATGTGGTTGAACAAACCAATGGCGTCTTGAAAAATACATGGAGGTATATTCTTGTTGCTAGATTGCCGCAGCCAAAATAACAAATGTTTGTTGTGTGTTCTCTAATATCAGCATAGTTTGAAATGCAATGCTGGTAAAGACGATATAGACAATTTACATAGTCAGGCGTCCAAGATAGTGATGTTGTTTTCTTAGCGTCACCGAAATATTTGTCCTTTGCTCAAAATATTAGGAAAATTATCGGAAATAATCTCAAATAAATTTCTGTCCTAATTAAACTTTGTAAAGAAAAGAAAACAAGTATAGTTAAGTTCGATAAGTTTATCACATTTTATTAAAAGAAAACAAAAAAAAAAATTAAAAGGAAAGAGTTAAAAAACTTTTATTTTAAAACTGTTTTTTTTTTTTGACCTAAAAGTATGAATAAACTACGATATTTCCTAGGAAAAAATTTCCCATTTTCGAAGTTCATTCAGAATAAGGGAAAAGGGAATGAGAAAAATTAGGAGAGATTTTATTTAGAATAGGGAGACAAATCCCAGGAAATTTTTGTCCAGAATTGAGCTCTTTATGTACATCCCACAATTCCCAAACAAGCTTCAAAAATGTCCAAAAATTAGGTTTTCCTTTTTTTCATGTTTTAATCACACGAAAACCTGGATTTTTAGGCGTTACTTTTCTGTAATATGTTTTCATCGTTCACAATTGTAATATTTTATTTTCAATTCCTCTCTAAACGATAAGTACGTCAAGTCTGATAATCGTGAGACCTGCCTCGTAAATCATGTTCTTTTCTTTCCCTTATAAACTTAACTTAAAATTGTAATTTTTTTAAGTTTTCTTTTTTGAACTAGAATCAATTAAGATAGGACTTCACCGAAAATTTTTTTAAGTAAATAAAATTAAAAAGTTATGTGCAACTTCTGTTTAAAAATCAAAGTTTTTAAGCTTTTTCTATTTTATTAAGTGTGTTTAAGCACTAGAATTAAATGTAAAGAGATGATGACATTTTCAAACAAAATAACTCAGTAATACTTCTTAATGTTGGGGTAAAGCAAAACTCTTTGTTTTGTCATTCTTAGGAAAATTATATACAAACTAACAAAACATAAAACACAAATACAACCAAGTGTATCATTTGTTATTGTATATTATTGAAATTTGATATTTATTATAACAAAAGAAATACCAAACGAAGAAAAAAAACTAAATCCTTTCAATTGATTTATCATACAAATAATACTTAACAAAAGAAACAAACCATCATACAATATTTTAAACAAGACCATTACAACAACAACAAAAGAAAAACAACAATAAAATAACACTCCCATATAACCAAGTCTTGTGACATGAAAAAAATGACACGACATTTTAGTCGAAACTTTTCTTCAATGGAAAAGTTCTTAAAGTAACATCAACAATAAATCAATTTCTTTATTAAATAGTCAACGTAAATACCTGCTCCTAAAATAACACGAATGCGCATGTGTGTGATTTATTCTGGAAAATGTGCTAAATAGCTTTGGAAGAAACATGAAAAAGTAAAATGTAAAAGATGAAGAATGAAGAATGAATCTTATTTAAGTAAAAAGGCACGTTCTTGGATATGGTTATCGTATTGGGAATACATGGGTTATTGAACAAACAAGTAATAGTATGAATATGAATATGAAAGAATATTAATAAGAAAAGTGTTCTTTAAAAATCCGGTCACATATTGCAAGACTCCTACATATATAACAATAAGACAAAATAAATCAGTCAAGTGCGAGTCAGACTCATACACGTAGATTTTCGTACCATGTTTAATACAACTTCAAAAATATAAGATATTAATTATTACATGTCTTCTCTAGAGCACAATCACACTTCTATGAGGACAATAATAATTGTTTGTACTTGTTGTTATAGAGAGTATAGTACTACGTTTACAAAATAACAAAAATTGTTCGAGACTTCTGGGAATCAAAGATGGGGTCATATACACTAATCGCTATTAAAACACCCTTAAATTTTTAGTTTTATTATATTTATCTTCTATCTCAAAACAAAATTTCATGTTTTGTTTTTTGTTGCACTTAACAATATCTTGATAGATTTTATTTCATACTAGCTGTGCCCGCCACTTCGTCAGCGTCCTTACAACATTTTGTTCGATTTTGCTTTGAAAGCTAGCGATACCAAAGACTCTTACTTTTTAGTGGTTCAGTTATGGTTTATGTATTTACTTTATTTAAAGAGTCTCATCCCTACTTAAATATGCCGCCTAAAAGTATTATATCGGTAAAATTGCGTACATGCACTGCTTTTTCTCTGCTTTCTCTTGGAAATAAGAGAAAAAGTATACTATATTTGAGCCACGCAACAAGTTACATGAGTAGCAATTCGATTCCATGTATTTGGACATGGTTTCCCCCTTGCTTAGGAGCGGAGCCTATCTAAAACTCCTATCGATCTATGGGTCACGCCAACCGGTTGCAATGCAACTCCACACCGAGCTTGCGCTCTCACCGCGATTTGGGTATAAACCACAACCACCACGTTGCTCCCCGAAGGGCCGCACCATTGTCAGGCTGGAACAAGTTCCAGGGGCTCCTCACACCCGTGGTACCAGATTAAAGACTCTGGTCAGACTTTGTAACCAAGGTTACTACCAGTTCAACTCCAAATAGTTCGGGGACTGGTAACCCCCATCAAAATGTCTCAGAAATCAATCATAGTCCATAAATATAGCATAGGTCGGCAACAGAGCAATATTTAGCACCAAATCAAAGACAGCAATCAAATAATCGAATCCATATGTACAGCATAATCGGCAACAGCAGCAATATCAAAACAACGAATAAAAAGCAGCAATCAAATCCATATGTACAGGATAATCAGCAACATCAGCAATATCAAAACAGCAAGTCAAGACAGCAATCAATTATCATATCCATATTTACAGCAAGGTCAGCAACGCAGCAGGCCAGAAACCTTCTTCGTGTGAAGATAAATTTCGGTTTTAAATCTCAGACACAAACCAATTACGATAACAGAGGTCTGTTATAATGCTCATATAGCGCTATTAAGGTTATGAATCCTGGGAGTATATCTTCCAAATGGAATTCTGACCACATTTTTGGATTAACTAGACCGGAAAAAATGTAGCGGGCGGCTTGTTTTATTTTTGTTTTCTCTATAAAAACTGTAAAATATTTTTATATGTCCCAAAATTTTAAAGTTATTTACATTTTAATATTTTAAGGTTTTTTAGGATAAATCTGAATTCCAGGAGTCCTGTAGACGACGGGCAGCTAAAAGTTAAAGGAATTATATCTTTTTATGATTCCTAGTACTTAAATCCATTAAAAAATGGAGTTCTGATATAAATTTTTACAAATTTGTAAATTTTCATATTTGAAATTTTGAACGATAGAAGATGATGGATGTGGGCAGCTTAAAATTCATGGATCTTAAAGGAATTACATCCTTTTATTATTTCTAGTACTTAAATCTATTGGAAAATTGAGTTTAATGTACAAATTTTAAATCAGAACTCCATTTTTCAAAGAGTTTAAGTACTAGGAATCATATAAGGATATAATTCCTTTCAAATCCATCAACTTTTAGCTGCCCATATTCTACTCATCTTCTACTTATCTTCGGAAACTCAATTTCGACCCCTGTCAAGAAAAAGTCCCTTTCGTCATCTTGCGTCACATATATGTATAAAGCATTACATATCTATATCTTATATAAATAAATCACAAAATGTGCTTGATTGTTCCTCGGAAAGCTACAGTTGTCTACACCAATGGACCGTCACGGTTACTTTCCATATATGCGCTGGGCGAAATAGGGTATATATTTTTTGATAATGCAAATGGTCGTGGGACTCGGGCACTGTAATAGGTAGAAAGCAAATGGCCAGTATTTCATGTGGAATTTTTTGTGGAAAATTTTATAAAAATTCTTTCACATTTTAAATGTCAAATTTTTCTTGTGAAATAATAAATGTTGCTCAACATTTTTCACAAATTCGATCATAGTACTAGACTTTAGTATGAATAGTGCAACAAAAAACAGATTGTATCGGAACAGTGGGCGTGGTACCAGCCATATAAAGTAAAAAAAATTGTAACACGTTGAGTGCTGAAATTTTTCTTACCTATGCATCAATATTTTTTTGTAATTAAGTTTTTATGCTCTATGGCTTTTTTATAAAAATATTTCAATTTATTTTTATATCGATATTTCGATACACCATTGGGTAGCATCGTCAGGAAATAAAAATAGTTTTATAATATTTAAATGAATGAAAATATTAATTTAATATTATTATTAATTTAATTATTTTAGTTTAATATTTTAATTTAATTAATTTAATATTAATTTAATATTTTCATTAATTTAAAATATTACACAGTACAACACATGATTTGCCAACTCCATTCTGTGAACTGTATGTGAAATTAGACCCAAAAAGAAGAATTTCTGCATCATTCGTTTTGTCTTCTTACCTGCGATTTGAAGTTAGTATCGATTTGAAGTTAGTACTATCGTATAGGGGAATTTATCACGTTTTAGGCCCTGTTGTTTGACATAGCTCGACAACCACTAGCCCAATTTAGTTGAAATAAATTTTAAAAAATTAAGAATTACAATTCCCTTAATCTGTTCATATATTGTTTTCCTATACAAGTAACACTTTCGAAGTTAAAAATGAATGTATGAAGGGAAAAAATTATTTTTTGCCTAAAAATTAAAATTTTTTTTTTTAAATACATAAAAAATCCAAAATGGAAAAAAGTTTCAAGTCTAGTTATTTTTTCGCAAAGTCACATAACCTATGAGCAAAATGAGACAAAGATCATAAAAATCGATGCACGCGTTTCGCTTTTATTCGCAATTGAGTAAAGGTATGAATTTCAAAAATCAGTTATAGCCACCACCCTTAAAAAAATCACTTTTACTGTTCGCGTTCGTCGGCACTGGCTGAATGCCAAAAATCGATCAATGCACACCTATAAATACTACGTATTTTTGAATATTTTACTGCCAGGTACTTATAAATGGGCGCATATTTAAGGCGGCTGGCTATATACCTGATTCAGCACTTGTACGTTTCAAACTGTGCAAAACTTTCCAAATAATGACCACCCTTAAATGTGGGTGCAATTTCTGTAAAAAAAATCATATAGGTAGCCACCGGAAAAACCCAAATAATAAAAAGGTCCACTTTCCGTTTAATTGTCCACGTACATTTATTACCGCAATCATAAAAATCAAATAACCTTTTGTTTATTCCTTTTTTTTTAATTCTCAGAATCATGAAAAAGGTGTCAATGTTTTCTCCAAATAATGTTGTGCATATCTCGAGCAAATTTTGAAATTCATACATTTACTTAATTGTGAATAAATGACAAACGCGTGCATCGATTTTTATGATCTTTGTCTCATTTTGCTCATAGGTTATGTGACTTTGCGAAAAAATAACTAGACTTGAAACTTTTTTCCATTTTGGATTTTTTATGTATTTTTTAAAAAAAAATTTAAATTTTTAGGCAAAAAATAATTTTTTCCCTTCATACATTCATTTTTAACTTCGAAAATGTTACTTGTATAGGAAAACAATATATGAACAGATTAAGGGAATTGTAATTCTTAATTTTTTTAAATTTACTTCAACTAAATTGGGCTAGTGGTTGTCGAGCTATGTCAAAAAACAGGGCCTAAAACGTGATAAATTCCCCTATACGATAGTACTAACTTCAAATCGATACTAACTTCAAATCGCAGGTAAGAAGACAAAACGAATGATGCAGAAATTCTTCTTTTTGGGTCTAATTTCACATACAGTTCACAGAATTGAGTTGGCAGTCAATTAACTGAAAAATGTTATACTGTGTTATAAAACTATTTTTATTTCCTGACGATGCTGCCCAATGGTGTAGCGAAATATCGAATATAAAAATAAATTGTAATATTTTTATAAAAAAGACCTAGAGCGTAAAAACTTAATTATAAAATTATTAAAAAGGTAAAAATTACAATAATTGTTTATGCATCAATATGTTAAGTCAAAAACTGGCTGGATTGACGCAGTGGGCGTGCTACCTTCCATACAAAGTTACAAATTATAGTCGTGTTTCTAGAGATCTATAATAAGTACATAACGCATTTGCAATTTCGCAAGTCCATTTACATCAAACACTGAATACCGCTAATATTTTATAACAAAAACAAAAGTTTATTTCGTTTTGATTTCAAACGAACAGCTTTTTACACATTTACATATCGCTTCGGCGTGCACACATGTTAATTTTTTGTATTTGATGACCTATAACCCTTATTAGCCACTTGTCAATTTTAAGTGTCTTCATTGATTAAGAATATTTTAAAGTAATTAATATACACATGTACATTTTTACATATAAGACTTTAAATAGGAAACTATGTTTTTTGATCTCTTTAAAAGTTGTTTAAAAGAAAATAAACATTGTTAAAATATTCTTTTATTAAACATTTTAAATTGAAGTGTTTAATTTAAAGACAATGCGAGATTTATTTTAACTCATTTTTTCAAATTAGCTAAAGTTGTCTTCTGCAACCAATTTTTAAGAAAACACGAACTTAAGCCTAACTTCAAAAAATTCATTTGTATGAAAACACTTAATGATGCATTTTGTCAAAAGATCGTAGACGTGATTGGTAATTTTTCGAATTTCTAACGTTTAGGGGTAAAATTTGCAGTTTTATAATAATGAATAAAAGCACAAGGCGGGTAAAAACTGGTTAAAATAATGTACCTCTAATACAGCAGCACCTTATTTTCTTTTGCTCTTACACAGTAAAATACTTACATGGCTTTCCTAGAATTCTTGAATACTTTTAGAAGAATTTAAAACTGCACAAAACATGAATGTGAATAAAGACCAATTTCCTATAATAAAATTACTGAGATATAAATTAGAACCAATTTGTTGCATGGTATAACACAATTATATTGGTAAGTATTGGATCAAGCAAGAATTTGGTTCTCATTTTGATCAAAGTACTTTAATGGCTGCTATTTTTCTATAGCGACTTGATCTTAATGTCACATTTATGTATAAATATTAATTATCCTATATCGTAGAACAAAAATTGTAACTATGCCTAAATTTAACATTGGCAATGTTATACATAAACATAACTAGACGGTAAAGGACAGAGAACCAGAACTCGACGTACAATGTAAACTTGATACATTCTACTGTGGGGATAGCGTGCATTTTCGAATAAAAGCTTAACAGAATAAGATCAGAGGGACGGAGGGTACTTCCCATGCCAAGTAAATCATAATTATTTTTTATTAGAGAACTAAAATATTCTCATACTCTTATTCAGGCTACTCTAAGAATAACGCGAGTTTTTTAGTAAAAGCTTTTTGATACAGTATGAGTTAACAGGTACTCCCTTTCTATACCCTTCATATATCTCCAGAACAATAATTTTGATATAGACTTCTCTACGAAGAACCTGCTTTTTCGAGTAGAACGAGACTGGGAGAACCGGCACTTTCCAAACAAAGAATTTATAAATTATTGTATATCTAGAGAACTAAAAACGTAGTAAGCCTAAATTAGGGTTAATATGAGAGGTTTATACGAGAACAACGTGTATTTCTCTAAAGAGTTCGTGTCTAATGCTTAAATTACGGAAATAATCTTATGATTGTAGTGATTATGTTGACGTAAAACAAATCGAAAACCTTGTCTTAGTCAAAACATATTTATTTTTGATCCATATAATTATGTTACACTTTAAGAAATTGGTGCGAAGATATGCAGGCACATTTTTAATTAATCGTTATTGGTTTTATGGACATAAACAGCAGAGTTATAGATGGGAATACCTTAATCAATTACAAAAACTGCACCTTCAATTACCTTTCAATAATTAGTTAAAAAATAGAATTTATTTCTCAATATAAATATGGTTAACATTAATTTTCTGACTGGAATTCTTTGACAAGATTATTTATGATGTGTTATGTACTATCCATAATAATACAAAATAGCATTTGTTTTTACAAAACTTAGCTTGCAAAACTCTGCACTTCGGATAAAAGCGGGATAAAAATTTCAACCCCCTTTTTTACAATTGTCACAAAAACTGTCTTGAGAAAAAGCCACATTGTATGACATACAATGACAGTAAGTAACATAGTAATGACAGTGAGTAACAAACGATACAGTTCTAGTATTTTAATAAACTTTAGGCAATACAAGGGAGCTTGTGAATAGAGAAAATGTTGTACATAATAAAATAATGCAATAAAAACATAAAATTTTAACAAATCGTGAGATAACCGCCACATTTTAAATATCAAATTTCGCCAGTAAAATAATAATAAATGTTGCTTAAAATTTTCCACAAATTCAAACAGAGGCCAAGTTGCCAAATGTGCAGATTTATATATTTTTCAATTTATGTGAAGCAAATCTATACATATAATAAAATAGTAACTCATTTCCGTCTGTCTGCTTTTCATTTGTGTTCACATCACGTAAAAACCACAAAGTACACAAAGATGTAAATAGTGATTGTTGAAAATGGATATAATCAGACTTTCCTAAGCTTGTCAAGAAAGAGACAAATATAGTACCAAATTTAAACGAACATCGGAAAAATAAACAAAACAAAAACTAAAAATTTTCCTTTAAAGCATGTTTTTTTGTTTAAAACTTTGTACTTTAAAAGTTAATTTGTCCATTAAAATATTAATTAAACAACAAAGTATAATTAAAACAAACATTCAAAACTCTTTGGTGTTGTGAAATAAGCTTGAGAAAAATATTTAATGAAAGTTACGCACATTTACACTAATAAAAAAATAATTAATAAGAAAATAGCACAAAAGAAAACCAATGTTTACGAAATAACACAAAAGAAAACTAATCAACGTGTGAAAGGAACGGGTTGAATTAGTACTTTTTTGCCGTCCTGTTTATACGCCGTTTCACCTCTTGGGTTCTCTTTGGTAAAAACTACGAGATGGATTTTAACAAAATTTTGTGAGGAGGTATTTTAGCACCCTGATTCCAATATAGGATTCCTTTTCTGTAAAAATATCTTATTTCCAAGAGGTAATAAAGAGAAAAAGCACTAAAATTACGCTGACTTTTTTCACCGCTTTAAAGGTACTGTATATTTTAAGGGATCTTTTATTTTTGAAACCGGGATATTCTAAACACAATTGCGCAACAGACGGCGCTGTTTTAAAATAATAACAAAATATTAATTACTTACTGCAAAATAGCCAATTAAATATAATTTATATTTGGTTTGTATTTTTACTTTGTGGAATTATAATGTTATTAAAATATTTTAAACACCTTTCCCAGAGCTTTACAATAATTTTTTGAATTTTTTATAAATTTTAGAATTTTATCCAGGGACGGGTACCTTTATATAAAGTAAATACATAAACCATACTTGTAGTACTATAAAAGTAAGAGTCTTACAATTGGTATGGAATACTTTCAAAGCAAAATCGAGCAAAATATTGTCAGGACACCCAAGACGTGGCGGGCACAGTTAGTAAAATATTAAATAAATACATTTCGTGAACCTGGCACTAAAATGGACAAATATTTAGTTACAAATTTTTTAATAACCATGAAAATAATATTATTTTTATACATAAACATTCAACATTAATTAGATACATACTATTTAAATTACAAGTTGGTAATAAAATGAAAATGTGTAGATATGATAGATAGTTTCACCTTGCTCGTTATGTTATGTTTTAATATGTTTAATTATTTTTTTCAAAATCTTCAATTTTTTACTGAAATGCACATGAGAACGCTGGGCCTGGTACTCTGTTTACACCAATTTTTTTAAGAATTTTATAAAACCATTTTAGTAGTCTTTCTTTTTTTAGGGTTCCGTACCCAAAGGGTAAAAACGTAACCCTATTGTTTTCGCTACAATATCTGTCCGTCTGTCAGCGCCTTTTATTTCTGGAACCGTAATAAGTAGATTCTAGAAATGTTCACAGATGATGTATAACTGTTACCGCTATAGCATCAAATACTAAAACTTATAGGGTGTTCCGATAGAGAGGTGTTATTCACGAATATGTGTTTATTTCTTGAACTGTAGGAGGCATAGACTAAAGATTTAAAACAGTAATTAAAACTTAGTTCGCTATATAAACAAGTATAAAAAACTAAATCTAAAAATTAATGGGTGTTCCGATAGTGGTGTGATTTGCATGTATAAGGCCTAAGTTTCGAACCATAATAGGTAGACTCTTGAAATTTCCACAGAAGGTGTATAACTGTGGCCACTATAGCAACAAATACTAAATCTTATAGGGTGTTCCTAAAGTGATGTGTTAATTACGATTATGTCTTTATTTCTTGAGATGTAGGAGGCAAAAATTTAAGTTAAATTTTAAAGGCTGTTCCGACAGTGACGTGATTTTCACGTATAACGCCTTATTTCTTGAACCGTAATAGGTAGACGATTTAAAATTTTGTACAGAAGATTTGTTGCCACGTCCTATGTGACAATTACTAAAAATTAAAGGGTGTTCTGACTGTGATATTCTTTTCACTTATAGTTACTTATTTTTTTAATCGTAATATGTAGACTCTTGATATATTTATAGAAAGGGGACTGCCATGGTTGCTATAACAAATAATAAAATTAAAGGGTGTTTCAACAGTTATATGATTTTTACGTAAATATGCTTATTTTATAAACCGTAATGTTAACAGTAGATGTGTTACTTCGGCCGCTATAACAATTACTAAAAATTTAAGAATGTCCATTAGTGACATGTTTTTGACGAATATTACCTTATTTTTTGAACCGCAATGGGTTGGTATTTTTATAGAAAGTGTATTACCATGGCCGCTATAACAACAATTACTAAAATTTAAAGGGTATTCTAATAATGATGCAATTTTCGTGAACAAGACTTTAATTAAAGGGTGCCCCATAAGACATAAAAAAAATTAACAACAACAACAACTTTTTAAAGTTCTACGGAGTGTGTGAGACTAACTCGCACTTGACTGATTTATTTAATATTAAAAAAATTATTTTCTTGGGAAAAACTTGTTTAAATTGAAAAAATTTTGTTTGAAAGAAAAACATTTTCTACTTTAGCGGTTAGGCTTATTTTGTAAAATACATACATAAATAATGTCTTTTGATGATAATACAAAATGAATGTACTATTGACCGCCAAAGATGTTACTGATAGTGTTTACAATACAGTTTTTTTTGCATTTAAAATATTTTTCGCATTTGTTATTCTTTAAGGAAAATGTTTATTTCATGTTAATTTTTTTAGCAAAAAGTTTTTAAGTCTTAAATACCAAGTCCAGTGAACATATACATAGATATGTTTGTATGTCCTATGTAAACTGCATAAATACAAAAAAGAATCACATACAATGTTTTTTAATATGCCACAAGAAAAAAAAAAAAAAGAAGTTGCACAACAAAATACAGAATAAATATGCCGCATACTATTTATCGTACGTGTTTAGCATTTCAAAATTAATATAAATACTTTTTACACTGCTATTTTGCAGAATTATTTATAAACTTTGAACATTTGAGATTCAAGGAAAAATATGTATAAATTTTTCACATAATATTTAAAAAATTTCTAACCAGAAAAGGAAGTCGTTCTCCGTATTACGGGCTTTTGTGGATTTTTTTTTTTCAAAGAAAAAATAAAGAAAGAAGTTTTGTTGCTTAGTGCAATAGAAGATATGAATTACTAAATTAAATACAATAAATTTTGCAACATTTGCAACATTGCTACTACAATGAATCTTTAGGAATGAATAATAAATCTGTAGTTGTACGAGGGGAAGTTAATAAGTCTGTAAAAAGCATGGAGAAATATACATTTTTGAGTTGTATCCTTTAAACCTTTTACGGTTGCCTCTTTTTAACTCGAAACTTTTCATCCATCAAAGTAGAATTCAGAAGATCCTCAAAACTGGATTTAAATTTAAATGAAGAACAGCAGAAGTGTGCATAGGAGCCACTTTTGGATCGAAGAATACATCGGGACCTTTTTTTTAACGAATTGTTTAATTGCTTTTACAACTACAACTAGAGTTGGAATAAACCAGCCAATGTAGTACACAGTAAAAAGTTTTAGTCTAATCCTAAAACCGAACGGTGTTCTGCATAAACTATTTTGGAATTAACTTTAAAATTAATTCCGTAATAGTTTATATGTAAGACCATCTAATTATTATTTAAATACTCCAGTGAACGTTTTTAACACCGTATATAAAATTTTACGATTTTTTCTATAACATCTCGGATTTAAAATAACACCTAAATTTAATTTTAATTTTTTTATCACGAATAACAATTCCTGTTAGTTTAGATATTACACCAAACCAGGTATCAACAAAAAATTTGTTTTTTTAGTTTATTACTTTCAGTTTTACTATAATGCCTAAGAAGAATTAAAATTCTCTCTTACAATAATTTAATTCCTTTAAGTTTAAAAACAACACTTAAAGAGGTATTGAATTCATATGTTTGCAGAAAATCTAGAAAAAAAACAACACTTAAGTCGTTTTGCTCTCATTAAACTATTTCTTTTGGTTTAAAAACAACACCTAAAAAGAATAAAAACTCTCTCATTCTCCCTGTCGCTTGAAATTAATGCAAGTAAAAGTGTTAAAGTAATACCTTTTTAAACCACGTGCTTATAAAAATAGAAAGTGCTTATTCATTCAAAAAAGTGAGAACAGTGAGTGAGTTAAAATGTATGTTAAAGTAAAAAGTGGTGCAGAATTTTTTATAGTTAAAATTTCTGATCCAGAAGATGAGGATTTCACTTCGGATAGAATAATAATTTCAAGTAAGTATATATTCCAACAAATTAATTACTTTTTTAAAATAGCTGATCAAATATAATGTTTTTTAATTAAAGTTTTAAACAAGTTGAGTGTTGACACGGAAGGCAAAGAATTTATATTTAAAGATCGCGACGGTGCCCAGATTGATTTTGATGAGCTGCCTGGAATTATATCGCAGTATAGAAGCTGCAGCTATTTTTTTGTAGAGTTTTGCTATGACGGAACACCTTCATCGACTAAAACTACAAATATTAAAAAGGTTAGCAAAAAGCTTTTTTTAAATTCTTTCATTATAAAGCAAATATTGCAGGAATTAGAGTATTATCTTAAAAGCGGGGATTTTTCTTTCATCTTTAATGAATATTCAGCCAAACAAAATTTAAGCGATAGTTCCCGTCGTTGTTTGGTACGTGAATCAATTAACTTTTTGCGCCGACGAAGTGGAAATTACCCGACTCGAGAGGACAAGATTGCATTAGCCGAAGCAATAATATATATGTTTCCAGCATATAAAGTTGAAGACAGCAATTGTGGTGGCATTGTAAGAAATATATATATATATTGTATTTGTGTAAAGTGTGGCTCTAATTTCTGATCTTTTATTCAAATTATTAAGGATTTATTTTTTAACCCTAATACCAATACTGGCTATTTAGTTGCAAAGTTAAAAAATTTTAACTCTAAGAGGCGCAAGTTGTCGACAGCAACTACAGAAGTAAGAAAACCCCCTGAAAGTGACAGTGCTAGCGACGATGAAATTATAAGTCAAGAAGATCTTCATTTTTTTCAAAATTGCTTAGTTACTGAACAATTAACTACTGTAAAAGAAAAGCTGCAGCAAACATTAAAGGCAAGAATTAAATATTGCACTCCTGATGTAAACGTATTACAGGCTTTTCCGATATTCGTATTTGATTCTTCATTGGTAACAAATTATATATAGTTGTATATATTTTCTAATTTACTATATATATTTTTATAGATTTTATTTGATTTTGAACTTCGCTATGGTGAAATAAAAGCAAATGGACTGCTTAAAAATTGGGATAAATATAAAAATTATGTTGAGGAAGTAGCAAGTGAGGCTGGTGGACAAAACTTGGGATGTTTAGCGGACTGGTCTGTTGACATCTTACCATTTTTCTATCTTTTAAAATTGCTTCCTTCGACGGCTGCTGGAAGAGAAACAAAAAAAGCGAATATTCATAAATCGGTAGATAGCTTTATAACTTTTGAAGAGGTAATTTGTAAAATAAAATAATACTATTATTATTTAATTATTTAACTTTTTATTTATAGCTTCACACACCGATAGGAGAATACAAATTTGGATCTCAGCAACCAACTATAATTGCAGTTGGAGAAACAAAATCGTCTATTTCTCAATATTTTATAAGTTTGGATGGAAAATGTATTAATCTGCCCCTTGATTTTACCTTTGTACAGGTATTCGATCTATTTTTTAAGTCCTTTTATGTATTTAATGTTGAGTTTGACATAACCTTGGCCAACTTTTTGCGTTTTTTTGCGAAGTTCATATATAATATTGACAAGAAAAAGGCGACAAGTACAAGACTAGTTGAGATACATTCTAAATTTCAAAATAAGTTTAAAAACGTATCCCAAATTTAGTAGTCCTACTTCATACACTAAGTAATTTTATGTAACTAGTATCTATACTTTAAGTACACTATAAATTTTACAACTTAATAATTATCAGCACTAATTTAAGCATTTAATTTTTTCACACTTTTCCCTTATTTTTCCAAACATGAAATATTTTTGCTTTATTTGTGACCGAGAGTTCGATTCAGTTGCATTTGTTATATTTCATTTAAAACATGAACATTTTCTCGCTGAAGCCCATGGCTTAAAATTAAAATGTTTAGCCTCTAAAACCTGTAAAAAATTGTTTTCAACATTTAGTTCGCTAAGCAGACATTCTAAAAGTTGCATTCTGGCATCTACAGAGAGTAATAACATCTTAAAGAAAACAAAAATTGATAAAGTGCAGCCATATGAGGTCCAATTAAACAGTTTGAGGAATGAAAGTGCTGCCTTCGATTGTCACAGTGATTTTAATGTTGTTAATGGCAATAATACTATCGATGCAAAACATATTGTTAATAAAGAAGCCATCTGCAATCTGCCAATAATTCAAAATTCGTCAGTACCATTCTTAATTTCGTCGCTATCTAAACAGCTCTTATCATGTGGAATTTCACAAAAGAATACTGGAGAACTACTGAAAACTTTTGACAGCATCTGCCAAAAAAGTTTTGAGGAATTTGAAAGTTATATATTAGAAATGCATTCAGAAATAAATAAAGTTCAATTCAAAATAAATTGTTTAGATTTTAGAAAAAAATTTGATGCTGATTGCAAAAAATATTCCAGTAAATTTAAACGAGATAAACTAAATTGTACAGGAAATTTTTATGTTGCACCAGTTTCTAGATCCTTAGGAGGACGATGGGTAATCCGAAAGAAAAAAAACCATTTGCATCCCACTAAACATTTCGTTCAATCCACATTTCAATATGTGCCCATTCTTATAACTTTAGAAACTCTTTTTAAAAATCAATCATTCAAGGAACTTTATTTTTCAAGCAATCATTCTTGTGATAGCAAAAAGCTTGAAAACTTTTGTTGTTCGGAAAATTTTTGTAACTCGGATTTCTTTAAAAAGGAAAAACACGCTTTGCAAATTCAAATATTTTATGACGAATTTGAAACGGCAAATCCACTGGGTAGTAAAACTGGTTTATATAAAATCGGTGCAATATACTTTACCATCAGAAACTTACCTTTTCATTATAATTCAAAAATTACCAACATTCATTTAGTGGCCCTTTTTTTGTGCAAGGATCTAAATAACAACGATGTTTGCTTTAACAAGATATTACAACCACTTATTAATGATCTTCAAGCACTTGAAAAAGTTGGTGTAAGAGTAGATAACAATTTTTTAAAAGGAACTTTAGTTTCAGTTGCTCACGATAATTTAGGTGGAAATATTTGTTTTGGTTTTGTTGCATCCTTCAGAGCTCTGCACTACTGCAGGTTTTGCAAGATCCATCGAGATGAAGCCCAACATACATTTGTAGAGATTAAAAAATATTTAAGAACGCAAGAGGAATATGACGAATTATTATCTTTAAATTCTAAACTGTTTGATTACAAGCTTACCAAAGGCATTAAGCATCCGTGCGAGTTCAATAAATTAACATATTACAAAATCTTTCAAAGCCTAAATGTTGACGTAATGCACGATGTTTTAGAGGGAGCAGTTCCTTTCATATTAAAACTGTTTTTTAAAAAAGTTATTGAAAAAGGTTTTTTAACTATAGATGAAATTAACGCGAAAATAATAAACTTTAATTACGGTTTTTTGCAACGCACTTGTAAACCTCCTACAATAACTGTCGAGAAGAAATGTCGCACATCTATAGGACTAACGGCTTCTCAAAATTTGTGCCTCATTTTACACTTCCCATTTATTTTTCACAACATTTATAATAATTTACCTAATTTGTGGAACGGAATCATCTCTCTCATAAGGATCGTTAACATAACCATGACTACATCGATTAGTCATGAATACATAAAAGAACTTAGAAATGAAATACAAATTCATTTAAAAAGTATTTATGAAGATTATAATGAAACACTTTTGCCAAAGCATCACTTTATAACTCATTATCCCTCAGTTATTAAGAAGCTAGGACCACTTATTCATACGTGGTCAATGAGATATGAAGCTAAGCATCGTGAGTTTATTAAGGATGTACCGGTAATAAATAATTACAAAAATTTATGTAAAACTCTTGCCAGAAGATATCAAACAAAAATCAGTGTCAAATGGGAAAATTTATCCTTTAAAAATAAATTTGTGTTTTATAAACTGTCTTTGATTGACCTCGAAGAATTAAGTTTTGAATTTCAAAATTATTTTTATAACACCTTGGGCTTAACTTTCGGATCACAAGTATTTGCAAGTAATAAATTTGAATTACGATATGGTTACATTTATAGACCCTCATTTGTTTTATATTTAAAAAAAGAAAGCGAATTTTTCATGTTTGGTAAAATTAAGCAAATATATGTAGTAAATGAAGAACCTCATTTGCTTTTAGAAATGTATATAAGTAAAGAATTAGACAGAATCCTAAATGCATATGAAATAACTTCTCAAAATGTATTAAAAATAATTAATTTTAAAGAGGTAGAATTTTTAAGGCCTTATGAATACTATATAATTAATTCTAGAATATACCTCTTAACTCCTGATATTATAGCAAACTACTAACTAGATTAACTACTGTAAAAATAAAATTTATGAAAAGGAAATTTAATTTGTTTTATTTATTATTAATAAAGGGCGGTATTTTTAGCCACGCCTACAAAAAATAAAACCCGTTTAGCATACAATCTATACAGCTGGGTGTTAAAATTTACACCTACCCAAGAATACAATATATTCCGAATGTTATTATTCCAATTCTTAAAAATATTTAAAATAACACTTGGTTCGGTGTAATGCTTATTCAAAAGCTTATAAAATTAAAACCTAATTTTGAAAAAAGTATGCTTGATATTTATTAAATGTTAATAATTTGGTTTTATTGTAACACCAAAAAACCATTTAAAGGTAATAAATATTGGTGTTATCTTATGCTCCTGAAGTTGAAATTTACTCTCTCTCTCATTTTATTTTCTCTCTAATTTAATCTCTTTATATTTAAACCATAATGGAATAAATTTAGTTCTTTTTTGGTGTTGTTATATATACACACCGGCTCGGTGTTAAAATGAATACAAAATTTTTTACTGTGTATAAATTCAGAAAATATAAATTGACTGTTGTTATTGTTTACGCCAAGGTATATTTATTTTACTAGGTAGTGGCATCCCTACAACAAATACAACAATACAAGAACAACATGGCATTTTGTTGTTGCTTTGTAGTTGGAAATGTCAAAAAACATATAAGAAAATTGAGAAGGCGTGTATGTGTTTTATTGCTTTCTCACTTCTACACTATAAAATTTCTGAACACATACAACTTTTGACATGTCGAACTACTAAATCAGCTGGGCGGACGACACTACCTAGTAAGATAAATATACCTTGGTTAACGCTTATGGTATAATAATACAGGTAAAACTGTTAGAACAGCTGTTTAAATTCGCTTATCTGAAAATGTCAAACCTTGTATAAAACTCTGTTCGTGCACTTAAAAATTAGTAATAATTTCTAAAACAAAATACAGTTTTTTTATATTACTCAGTGCATTCTGAACTAATTTCTGTATTTTATTCAATCCTTTACTTAACTTGCAATGCTTACGTAAAGAAAAAATATGTATATATGTTTTTTAAGAAAAAACCTTTGCAACTAAATTTAAATCAGTTCTCGTAGGCGGAAATTTGGTATTCGGAGTAACCTGGTGACAATAAAAGAACATGGCTTAATTTGATGCTGCTGCTAAGGCCATATGCAGCTTACTCAATTCCTGACTTGCTTAAAGCAGCCATATCGGCTTTAGGCTCGTTAGATTTAGTTCACAGGGTCCCTGTATATCTACAGAGTCCCTTAATGAAAGCGAAACGTACTTAGCAGTCATGTATTGAAACCCACAATGTAAGGGTTATTCTTTAGAATAATGACAGTGTGCCTTGGTTATCTTTATATTATGGCTTGTAAGGTGGCCAACCAGAACGAATTTGAAAACTGAACTTAAGCAATTTTAATCTTGATCAAAATGAATTTTTGGAGATTGATCTTTATAAACTTTAACTTTTAAATTTAATATCATTACTTATGTTAAACAAATACCTAAAATCTTTTTATACCTCCATGTACGTAGAATTAAATGTTTAAAACCTGCTTCCTTTTACATATAATTTATTTTAATTATTTAAAGTAAATCTGTTTTATTTTTTATTATGTTTAATTATTTTTATCATAATGAATAATTTGCCATAGAAGTGTTTGCGAACATAGCTGATGTTATTTATATTTTTCTTTATATTTTATTAAAATATTTTGGCAGAGTCGGGCAAAACAAGCTTGCTTAGTTTTTTTGAATTCGCCATGGTTTACGCTTTGGATAATTTGAATTAAATCGCATTGGCTGAATTGTTATTTAGTAAAAAAAAAATTTTTAACTTAAAGGTATTTTTAGTTTATCTAAAATTTGATTAAAGGCAGTGTTGTTAAACTTTTTGGAAAACACTGAATTCACTTTAAAAAAGACTAAAAAATTATAGCACATCTCCACGAAGCCCAATATTCATGCTTCGCTCTCTTATTAGTGATTCACACCAGGGTTGGTAAAGTTGGTACAATTGTACTGTTTTTGGTACATTTTAAACTTGAAAAGTACAATGGTACACCATTGATGACTAATTTGCAAAGGCCCACAACAAAAAAAAGGGGTTAAAATGAAAATGCATTGGTTTGCTAAATATTTAGCAAAGTGACACAAACCTACCTTGTTGAAAGCTGGTATGCTACTGATTTAAAATTTTTACATGTTTTATTTTTTGTGAAATTTTCGTTGAGATTGTGTATGTGCTCACATACCCTTAGGGGCTTGCGTGGGGGCTCTTGCTAATTTGGTACAATTTAAAAGATTTGCTAGCTTAACGTTAAAATGTCTATTGTTGTTATTTTGCTTTTTGGAACTTTAAAAACTTTGTTTTTATCCTTCTCATTTGTTATTATACAAATACTAAACTTTTAAGCGAAAAAATCCTGGGTAACGGTTTCTTTGTATTACCTGTGACGAAAATAGGAACACTATCTTAGACATAGGTTTGAATCATTAAGATAGAAAATAAAAGAAATCAAAATAATGATGAACTTAACGAAAATTGCGAGTAAAATTTTGAAAAATATTTCTCCCCAAAAAATCCCGCTGTCTGGGTTGCTTACTAGATCCACAATTACAATTGTATGTTTAGATTGGGATTTCATAAATCTCTCCTATTTCGATCCGTTAAGCAAGGTATCGATATTGATGCCATGTCATTGCTCACAGCGGAATAAAATTGTCCAATATCTCGAATAAAAGTTGATTTAAAATTTAGATTCACAAACAAAATTTATTTAGTACAATTTCTGTTCGAAAAGTACAATTTATAAAGCTGGTTGGTACAGTTTGACAATTCGATTTGCCATCCTTTATTAAAATCCAAACTAAACGAAGCACGTATGTGTGGTGTAAACGGTATGATTCGAAATCATGATTCAGAGAGCGAAGCCAGTGCTAATAATATTAGAGGTAAAACGAAACCGCTTAGTCTTAAAGTTTATCCAGTGAAACAATCCTTCACATGAAAAGCAGGTGCCAAATAGTGTAAATTCGCGCTTGTTTATATATTTACTTTTCAACGGGAATAGGCAAATATATTGACTCCTTATCTGCTTTTGAATTAATAAGTTGCCACTGTTGGTCACTAATTGACAATGAAATGTTCTCGTTTATTAGTTTTCTGTATAGCCCTTCCACATGCACTTGTACCCCTGAAGTGGAGGTTTTTTAATTCAGGGTTTAAGGTAGTTCCCAGCTTTTCATATGTGGTATAATACCACGGACTCACCCAGTTGTTTAAATTGTAATTGTGTAACACATTCTGCCGATGAAGGAAACTTTTAAAGCCTCGATATAAGACAATTTATCATTGGTATAGTCTTCAATAAAATGACTTAATTCTGGTCGAATAAACTTGAACGGGTTAAACAGCAGGACTATGTGTCTGAAATTGTTACTGTTTTTGATCCATTTCATGATTTCTCTGACTGACTTTTGGCAAAAAAATAACAAATCCTATGCATCACAAGCAGTTTTCCATTTTTTCTGGTCCTAAAGGCATAAAAAAATGGAGAAACATTCTGTGGTCTGATGAGTCGAAGATTAACTTAGTCGGGCCTGATGGAAGAACTTGGGTAAGACGTCCATAAAACAAAGCTTATTACCCTAAGTACACCACAAAGACCATTAATCATAGTGGTGGTGGAAACATTATGATATGGGCATGTTTGTCTTGGTACGGCATTGGATCAAGAAAAATATGAAATATCCTTAATGATGTTATGCTACCGTATGCCGAATGGCAAATTCCTCTGAGATGGCAATATCAACAAGATGATGATACTAAGCATACCTCTAAGGTCGTGTAAGAGTGGTTTGGGGAGAAAAATATTAACCTGATGGGGTGGCCTTCTCAATCGCCAGACTTAAATCCAATATTCTCTATTGGAGCATCGTTAAGAATCGTTAAGGAACAAATTGTTCCTCTGAAAGAAAAAAAATAAGGAAGTTTTATGGACAATAGTGCAAGAAGCTTGGTATTAAATTCCATTAGGAACTTGTCAGGCACTGGTCGAATCAAAAAATAAATAATAAATTCAAAATAACCAGAAATATATATAATTTTTCAAAAGGTCAATACCAAAAAAAATCGAACAAAACTTTTGATCAGATTTTTTAAAGTGAAAAATCGCCAAAATCGTCAAAACGGGTTTTTGTTAAAATTTTTCTATAATATATACAATATTTTTTAATTTCGAAAATATTTTTTACAAATCACAAAAAATAAATTTAATCGAAATATCTAAAATTCGCCAAAAAAATATAAAAAAAGTCGCCAAAATATATAAGTATTTTGTTTTTTATTTACGATGATTAGTAGACACGAGAAAGGTAAAATTTTGACTTAAAACAATGAAAAATAGTGGTTATTATAATAAATGGAGACCTGAGCATACCCACCTTAAGGTATTCGTTATAGTGTTCTTATTTAGAATATGTTTTATAGGAATTAAATTTATTAAATATTAAGATCAACAGATGTGTGCCACATGCCCTATTTCAATTCATAAAATTGTAGCACTTTTTCACAGTCAAGTTTTGGTGGAATATAACTTGTTTTTTGCTATATAACTTGTTTTCTTGATTAAAATTATGTAGTTAAGAAGGAAACAAATTTTAATAAAACTTACATAAAATCTTCCTTTTACTTTAATGTAAATTGTGCATTTTCCTAACAGAAATCCAAGAAACAGTAAAAAATGTATGACATTTTAAGGATATCAAATGATACTCTAACAACAAACAAGTACTAATTTAAATACACAATATAATAAACATTAATTAACTAATTACAAACACATTATTAAATTAATTACAATCCTTGTTGTCTTCTCTTCTTATACCTCGTTTCCATCGCACCAAACACAGTTCATTCTGCCTTGTAAGTCTTACACAGCAGGTTCAGTGTGAAAAAACAGAAAACTCTGCTGCTTCAACCGCCACAGCAGAACGAAATAATAAAAAGGATACAAAATTTACAGCCGCACAATCAACCATTTATAAAATTAAAAGACTGAATCCATCAAAGGATAAACCAAACTTACGTCAAAAACGAATAGAGGAGCAGCACCAACAACAATTACAACATCAGCAATACCTCCAACAACAACAGGAAGTCTTGCATCATCAGAAATATAAGGATGATTATAAACTGACAAAAGGTGGAGAGACTACCAGTTTTAATAAACATCGCACAAAAAAATTACGTAAATCAGGAAAAAATGCACATGGTTTAAATAGGAAGTTATTAAAGTAAGTAAATATAAAATATATTAACAAAAAACTTAATCTAAAATTTTAAAATTTATAAAATTTTTAAAGAATTTCCAATACTTTTCAGTTTAAAAAAAAAAATATTTAAAAATAAGCGAATGCGAATGCTTTTGTATAGTTTTACAAATAAAATTTCGTATAAGTTATTTTTAATTGAAATTCCTCGGTTTTAAAATTTTTTTGAAAATTATTCCTTTATTCTTTCATTAAATTTACAATTTTTGTTTGCTTTATATTTATATTATTTATTAACAACTTAACACCGAAATATGGTTTGTAACCATTGAAGCCAATCTTAATAATGACAAAATCCTAATTCCAATTACTCCTTCAACCCTGATCATTTATTTGCAGTAGCAGAATTTTAAAACAGAAATTAACAAAACACAGTAACAAAGAATTTTACAAAAACAGAAAAGAAAGAAGTTTGAAAAAACAAAATATTGAAGGTCGAAGAATACCAACAACATAAATGTAATGTATCAATTGAAAGTTACCGGGTTGAATGACTTTCAATGACTTTGAAATTAGTTGTTGGTAGAATTTACATTTCTTTCTTATTTTTAAATACAGAAGGCAAAAATATAAAGAACTGATTTAACGGTTGCAAATAAATGATCATAAGAGACAAAAATATTTAACTTCATTAAACTTAATTATCATTATTTCTACCATTATAGTATAATTATCATTAATACAACTTAATTAAAAACCACCTACTATGTAGGGTTAAATGTTTATTAATTCTTATTCTAACTTTATAATCGTTTACCTACTATGTAGGCCTAGTAAAATACTAATCTAAAACTAGAAAAAGTTAAATATAAAAAATAAGGGAATATAAAACCTGTGATATATTAACTACTCCCACTTTTAAGATTTAGACGTCCGCGTCTGTATGGTTCAAACAAATAAAACAATATAAGTTAAAAAAAACAATAAGAGTTAAAAAAATCATTTTTTCCGGCTATACAATTCTTCAATAGCCTCTTAACCTAAGTAAAGTATATATAAAATTTTCTCGATAGAATATATTATTTCAAATACAAAATTAAACCTAACGATGGATAGTTCTCGAGGAAATTAGACAAAAGTGTGAAATATTGAAATAACCAGGAAAATATCATTGAGTCGTAGCAAGAGACTTAATGTTGTCCTTATGAACCACTCTGCCATCAATTTTCACCGTGGTTCCTAAATCTTCTTGAACTATTTTCTCAACATAAGCTCTGCTGAATTTATTGCCCAAGCGCTTATTAACTTTCACATAAACTTTATCACCGGCACTGTATCTGTTATCAGCTTTATTCTTGTTATGGTAATCCAAGTCGTATTTTTGTTTATTCATTATCCTGGAACGTATCTTCTTCCCCAGGATTTCAGGAATAGCTCCAATAATATCCACCGGTCTCATTCCAGTGGTGGAGTGAAAAGTCCGGTTGTATTTTGTCGTAGCAAGTAGTACAAGTTCCAGTGGGTCTGATGAGCCGTCGTCCAATTTGAGGCATCTTGCAATCTCAGTTAATGTGCTATGAAATCGCTCAACTTGGCCATTAGATTTACTGTGGAGAGGTGGAATCGCGTAAATTTCTGCTCCAAAGTTGTTTTTAATGAGTGTCCTTATTGTTTCCGAATTTAAGGATTTTTCGTTATCGCACACAATGAACTTGGTGTTTACAAAAAAATTCAATACTTCCAGAAGAGCCGGTTTAACATCCACAATAGCTCTCGAATTTATGGGCTTAACAACAGCAAACTTTGAAAATTTGTCAAGGCATGTTAAAAAAAATTGTTTGTTGGTGTTATAAATATCTACATGCAAGATTTCCCCTATAGCAGATGGTATAGGCGTTTCAGATATTAAGTGCTCACGGGGATGCCTGGAATATTTCGCCTCTTGACATGTTTTACACGAAGATATTATATATTTCAATTTCTTTCTTATATCCGGAAAATAGTAATCAAGCATAATTTGTTGAATATTTTCTTTCAAAGACCGATGCGCTCTGTTATGCTCATTATGAAGTATTTCAAGTTGGTCACTAGGATTAAAAATATCCGTTACTAATTTTTCGGTATGACGAAATTTTACTGAAGGATACGTGCTAACCAAAAAATTTTGAATATGCGCTAAGACATGCAAGTCACAGTAAATTGCATTTACGACACATGGATTTATAGCAGCATGAATTACATTGATTATATCTTTAACAGATTTATATGAAATATTATGACGAAGACGATTTTTAAAGATAATTTTTGTTTCCTTTTTTACGTAGTTGGCTGGAGTGAGGACAATTTGATTCCTAAAGCAATTGATTGGGTTTTCAACACTTATAATGACTTCTGAAGAAGAAACTTCACTAGTGCAGGCCTGCATTGATGTAGAAGATGTTGCATCTGTAGTCATATTCAAAAATTGTCTGGACAATGCGTCCGCAACGACATTTTCCTTGCCTGGCTTATAGAAATATGTTGGAGAATATTCTTCTATAAACGCTTTCCAGCGCTTAATTTTTGAATTAGGGTTTCTTTCAGATATAGAAAAGGTCAACGGCTGATGATCAGTTATTATGTTAAGATTATTTACACCGTAAAGATAATGCCTTAAGGTTTTTAACGCCCAAACAATCGCTAGCAGTTCTCGCTCATTAGTAGCGTAATTCTCCTCTGCGGAGGACAACGTTCGCGAAATCATAGTTATAGGACGTCCATTTTGAGAAAGGACCGCACCGATTGCGTGAGAGGATGCATCCGTGGTGAGGTCAAATGGCTTTTCGAAATCGGGATATAGAAGAAGAATATCTTCAGAAGCTAATAATTTCTTTAATTTTTCAAAAGAAGCCACAGCTTCATCATCCATTTCGATCTTTATTGATTTAGATTGTCGGGTTCCCACGTGACCATTTTCACCGCGTAAGTATTTGGTCAAAGGTTTTGCTATGGATGCGTAATCTCTTACAAATCTTCGATAATATCCAGCAAGGCCCAAGAAGGATCTGAGACCTCTAAGTGTAGTAGGCTTTTCATAATTAATTATTGTCTCAATTTTACTTGGGCATGTTTTTATACCTTCAGTGGACACGATAAATCCTAAATATTCTACGGAAGTTTTGAAAAATTTTGACTTTTCCAAAGAGACCCGCATATTTGCCATAAACAGTTTGCTCAAAATTTTGTTGATATCATAAATATGTTTACGCTCTGAATCGGAAAATATAATAATATCATCTATGTATACATGACATGTTTTCCCAATTTCGTCACGTAAGACGTCATCGATGGCCCGCTGAAAGATGCTAGGAGCATTTTTTAATCCGAATGGTAGACGGCAAAATTCATATTTTCCATTATTCACACTGAAGGCCGTCTTTTCTCGATCACGCTCGACCAGTCTTATTTGGTGAAAACCACTTTTTAAATCTAAAGTTGAAAAAAATTTTGATCTCCCAAGATTAGACAAAATAATTGAAGGATCCGGAATGGGATATTTGTCACAAATGGTCTTTGAATTCAGTTTCGTAAAATCTATAACAAGACGTTTATTTGGTCTACCATATTCATCAACACCTTTCTTATCGACCACCCAAACTGGGCTGTTATAAGGGGAACGCGAAGGTCTAATTATACCATCTTTTAAAAGATTTTCCACCTCCTCATTAACAAAATCAATCATAGATAATGGGTATGCCTGGTATCTTGAATAGACTGGCTCCTCGTCTTTCGTTCTTATTGTTGCTGAAATTTTAGTGTTATAAGGCAGGGCTGTATTTGGATTCGCAAAGACAGCTGAATTTTTACTAATCATTGCATAAAATTCCTCCTCAATATTTTTTGGAATGGCTTCAAATGACAAATTATTGAGTGAATCCAAATGTAAGTACTTAAGTTGTTCATTTCCTCCCTCGAAAATTAACTTGTCACTTCCTGTATCGATTACACCATTAATTTTTTTTAAGAAGTCAAATCCTAGAATACCATGGAATACTGGTATATTTTGCATTAAATAAAAAGTTTCGGTTCGGCCAAATAAATTCACAAGGGTTGCATGATCAATCATACTAACACCATGGATAGATTTTACAAAAAACGATTTGGAGAGTTTTTTTACACATTTCAAATTCGGCAAATTCTTTATGTAACTTTTAGTTGACCCAGTATCAACTAAAAACATTATATTTTCTCCTCCTATTGATCGCTCGATGTAGGGGAGAACTGAGGTTCCCCTAAAAAATTAATTTCATCTTCAAAAGGGTAAGTCTGATCATCATTTCGGACATGTTCGGTATTAGTGCTAGGATTTTCCTCCCATTGTAATGGCTGTTGCACTTCATGACTCATATGGTTTATTGTTTGCACTTTCTGGAAATTCTGTCTGCCTGAATTAAAATAACCTCTGCGAGAGTTATTAGTTCCAACCGTGCGCATACTAACGTCTGTATCAAGAGCTTGTGAACGAGGTTGAAATCCGTAGTTTTGCGTATTTGGTGGTTGAACATTTATTGAGGAATGTGGACGTGGCTGGGAAAATGATTGTGGTCTAGAGTTTACTGACTGTTGCATTTTATTGAAAGTTGAATTATCTGAGAATCTTTTAAAATAATGGTCAGATGGTTGATTAACAGGGGGTGAAGTATTTAAAGGTGTAAGTCTTTGATGAACCTGCTCTAATTGATAATGTTGACTCCTGCTTAATCCGTTATTATAAATTGTGGCGAATTGGTATCTACTTTGATTCGCTTCTAATTCCTGTGCCAGTGCCAATGCAGTGGGCAAATCATTGGGTTGACATGAAAACAGTGTATCGCAAATCGGTTTTCTAAGTCCGGATATGAATACTCGTAAAGCATCCATCCTATATTTTCTATTAAGCGATTGAATCAAAGCGGTATTTCCGTCATTTGACATTATAACCTTGTTAATAATAGAGGTCAATTTCCTCTCCACATCGTTGTAAAAATGCATTATCGGTCTATTTCCCTGTCTTAGAGTAGATAACTCCTGTTCCAATGCAAATATGGATTTTTTATCGGAATATGCGAAGTCTAATCTCGAGAGAATAGCATAAAAATTCAAAACTGTATTGTAAGTACTCAAAACACTGTCGGCGTTGCCTACTACTTTATTGCGAATTATAGCTACCACTTGATAATACTTAGAGCTACCCACATACCTTTCGAATAATTTATGGGCTGTAACTGCAGCTTGACGCCAGGAAATATATTTGGATGGATCGCCAGCAAACTCAGGTACGGATTTAACGATATCAAGGGATTCATCGCACGAAACACCATCTACGATTTCGATATCCTTGTATTCCTCTACCGTTGCAGAAGGATGAAGCGCTTCTATTTTGCCATTAAGCTCATCAATTATACCTTGAAATTCTCTTCTTGCCTGTTCTGTTGCTTGCTTAACAGCCGTATTTAATATTGCCTGTAAAGTTACTTCGTCCATAATTTTCCGTTTAGAATTTGTGTTTCCAATGCTAAGATTTTCAAATAAATTCACAGTTTCCTCTATTTCCTCAAGAGTTCTCCTTACAGAACTCATAAATTATTTCACAATTTTTTTATAAATTAAAATGCTCAAATTATAACTTCAAAATAAAAAATATTAAATAGATACTTATACAAAGCTAAGAAAAATGTCAAAATTGAAATATTAAATGGTCTTAGTAAAAGAGATTAAAACTTAAAAAATAGAAAATATTAATATTTACACGCAATAATTTGCTTTACACTATAATTTTTGATTGTAGAACACGTTGTCGGCAATCCTCAAATAGATATTTCCAATTTATTCTCAAAACTGCAGGAATAAGAATTTATTTTCCGTTGGGCGCCAGTTATTTTTAATTGAAATTCCTCGGTTTTAAAATTTTTTTGAAAATTATTCCTTTATTCTTTCATTAAATTTACAATTTTTGTTTGCTTTATATTTATATTATTTATTAACAACTTAACACCGAAATATGGTTTGTAACCATTGAAGCCAATCTTAATAATGACAAAATCCTAATTCCAATTACTCCTTCAACCCTGATCATTTATTTGCAGTAGCAGAATTTTAAAACAGAAATTAACAAAACACAGTAACAAAGAATTTTACAAAAACAGAAAAGAAAGAAGTTTGAAAAAACAAAATATTGAAGGTCGAAGAATACCAACAACATAAATGTAATGTATCAATTGAAAGTTACCGGGTTGAATGACTTTCAATGACTTTGAAATTAGTTGTTGGTAGAATTTACATTTCTTTCTTATTTTTAAATACAGAAGGCAAAAATATAAAGAACTGATTTAACGGTTGCAAATAAATGATCATAAGAGACAAAAATATTTAACTTCATTAAACTTAATTATCATTATTTCTACCATTATAGTATAATTATCATTAATACAACTTAATTAAAAACCACCTACTATGTAGGGTTAAATGTTTATTAATTCTTATTCTAACTTTATAATCGTTTACCTACTATGTAGGCCTAGTAAAATACTAATCTAAAACTAGAAAAAGTTAAATATAAAAAATAAGGGAATATAAAACCTGTGATATATTAACTTATATAAAACATGCAGCTTTGTTACATTCTTCTGTTATTACCAGGGCAAGTATTCTAAACTCTTCGCTTAAAGGAATATTTCTAAGGTTTTTCCCAAAAAAATTTATTTAAAAGTTCTTGCATGGTACGGCATTTGATGATCTTTTGTTTTAAGGAAGTATTTTCATTAAAGATACTAACTACTTTGAAAGATGCTAAATTTTACCGGTCTAGCTTATGGTTTTAATACAATAGCAACTTTTGTTCGTTTACTCACTGCGATAACAATATTTTAAGTGAACCTAATGATGATGAAGATAAAATAAAATCTAGCATAACTTGTAATGCAAACTAGAACTTTGAACTCAAGAGTTGATAATGATGGAAGAGTGGGTAAAATTTCTTTCGCACATACTACAAAGTTAATTAGCACAGCAACTACTTAGTTATCTGACGCCATTTCGTTAGTTAACAGTTTTTGGATATTATTAGAAAACATCATTATGCCGGATTGATCATGTTTGCTAATAAGTATATCGAAACCTCAGCTACTGATTTAGTATTGGCTCTTAATAACAGGTTTAATGGTTTGGAAAATAATGAAACTCCATAATCTTCGATACAATCACGAATATTTCAATTGTAGGCTGCTACTTATGTAACAAAAATGGGTTTTATTCAGTTGCTTAAAGTTAATGTCACTCTGACAAGCTTACAAATTGTGGTTTTTGGAGCGTTAGGAAAATTTATTTATTTTGTTTTATTAAATGTTACAATACAATTAAAAATTATATTCTAACTTAAATTATCGAGCATAGTAACGAAGACTTTCACACGTTGTAGTGAAACACCCAGAGTGTTTGTTGGGAATCGAACCCACAACCCCCAGACTGATAGACTAGCACACTACCCACTAGCCTACCGGGGCACCCCGTTAGGAAAATTATTCTAAATAAACATATGAAATTTGTAGTCAAGCTTAAGTTCGTTTTTTTTCTGTCTAAGAATAATAAGAATTTGTAATTTAGGTTGTTCTTTTTTTTAGAGATAATAAAAACTTATTGTTTTTGGTGTCGGTGCAACTTTTCTCGATTTATATCAAGCTTTCTCAGGGATCGCACTATACGAGTTGTTATAGATGGGATTTCATCAAATGAGTTCAAGATTAATTCAGGGGTACCGCAAGGTTCCGTTCTTTCTCCTACCCTATTTCTTCTTTTTTAAATGGTCTTCTTAGTCAAACTTCTAACCCTATCTACTCTTTTGCAGATGATAGCAGCATTTGTCATTCATACTCATTCAATAATAGGCCGAACCAGTTGGAGATTGGAGTCAAGAGACAAAACATGAATGATACGCTCAATCATGATCTTGCAACAATTTCTGAATGGGGTCGCGTGAATAGAGTGGAATTTAATGCCCGTAAGACTCAATGTTGTATGCTTACGCACAGACGTGCGTTTGAAAATGATGCTTCATCTGTAGCTATGGGTGATGTAGATATTAAGGAATCAGAAGGTCTTGACGCTCTTGACATGAAAATCCAGTGCGATGTCCGATGGACTAAACACATTTTTCAAGTCTCGAAAGAAGCTTTCAAGTGCCTTGGTTTCTTAAAACGGTGTAAGAGATACTTCACTCCATCTGATCTTCTTACTATTTATATCACCTATATCCGGCCTAAAATGGAATACAACTGTCTCTATTGACTCACTGGAGCATCGCACTACGCATTATAGGGAGAATTCGTTTTTCGCCCGAACGGTTCGTATGTGGAATAAACTCTCTGCGGATGTCTTTCCTATCAACTTCAATATGAGAAAGTTCAAGTCAAATGTCCACAAACACTACTCGATCTATCCTCCTTCCCATAACTAAATTTCCTAGTTCTGGCACAATGCATTGCATGAGTAAGGGTCATCCCCTGAGTGCTCGTCCTTAAAAAAACGAACTTAAGCTTGACTACAAATTTCATATGTATGTATGTATGTATGTATGTATGTATGTATGTATGTATGTATGTATGTATGTATGTATGTATGTATGTATGTATGTAACATAAATAGTTCGACTAATAAAATTTCAAATTTTCAAAATTAATTTTCCCAACAAAGTTTGGTTTGATACTAGATTAGTATTAACAAAAAACAAGTAAAAGTGCTATATTCGGCCGTGCCGAATCTTCTATACCCTTCACCACGGTGATTTTATTTATACAGACATGTACAGCATTATCCATATTGTTGACTCTTTACTTAAATAATCATTATTCATGAATTAAAGAAATAGAAGACAAATTCCGTTTGCTACAATTGTCGCCGTGTTGTCAGCTACTTAATGATATTGAAGCCGACAGCTACATCGTAAACTCTGACATTGTTGTAGAAATACTTATTTTGCTTTTATAAAATAAAATAACTTTTTAGAAATTAGTCTAAGTTGACGACAGCCACAACGGTGGCCGTGTAGCCATGTAGCTTAGCTGACTTCAAAATAATCGTTTTATTTTTGACAGTTTTTAGTCGGTATCCTGATGATGTCTATGTGTTTAATGCACCTAGGTTTTAAAACAGAGATATCATCTATTTAAAAATCAAACGCATTTAAAAAAATATGTTACTCTATATAGACACATACATACATATGTATATTCTTATATATTATGTTAAAGTCATGATTTTCATTTTCAAAGAAATATTGAAATTTTTGTTTTAATTTTTCGAAAATTGTGTGTAAAAATTTTTTGTAAAAATATTTTTTTAAAAATTTTTTGTAAAATTTTATTCGAAAATTTTTTGGAAAATTTTTTAAACAAATTTTTTTTCTAATATTTTTCTGTAAAACATCTTTTTTAAAATGCTTTGTAAATTTTTTTGTAAATATTTTTGAAATTTTTTTAAATTTGATTGAAATTTTTTTTGTTAAATTTTGGACCTTTCTCCAATCTATATTGAGTTAGAATGGTCAGACTAAAGCAAAAAGAAATCCTTACAAAAAAAAAATTTCATCATATTGACACATGGGGGGTCCATTTAACTGCTCCTATTTGTCAGTGGGTACCCTGTGGGTCCATTGGCTACCTCTATGCGTATTGCTTTCTATTAAGGTCTCTAATACAAATCAAAGCAGAAAAACCCTACCAATATAAAAACAAACAATCGCCCCTCGCAGGGGGTTATTGATCTCCCGAGATCTGTATGCACTCCTTGCGATCTACCTGTCGCAGTCTAATATTTATTTGACAAAAAAAGGCAAAACAGAATCATTAAAGCCGAAAAAAATTTAAAAAAAACGTAAAGAAATATAGGTGGGCGTGGTTTTTGGCCCGTAGCCCCCAAAGGAATGATCCGATGTTGCTGAATTGCAATACCAAAATTTTCGAAACTATGCCTGACAGATTGGTGTGCTTAAATTTTTTGTATCTCTTCTGGTGCCTTGGCAAATGACATTACCACACTAACACGGACAGACGGACGGACGGACAGACGGACAGACGGACAGACGGACATCGCTTAATCAACTTCTCTATGTATAAGGATCCAGAATATATATACTTTATGGGGTCGGAAATAAATATTGTAGAAATTACACACGGAATGACAAACTTATAACAAATGTTGGAAGAAAAACAAATAAAGAAAAAATAGCTTTCATTGCTAACCAACTATTTATTCTTAAGAAGTTTTCACCATCAGACGGTTGATAATTGAATACAAGTTTTCTCGTTTTCCTTTATCTGAGTTTGGTTGGTTAGATGGTTAGATGATGCTTACAACTAAACACTACCCTAAGTAGATAGATACGAACAGTGCTGATGACGGACATAGCTGTCTAGAAAATATGCATTCCACTCTGCTGGTGTCTTAAATTTTCCCAATTTTTCTTTAATACTATCACCTAATTTATAATTTAAATTATTCTTTCTTAGAGAGAATAAAAACAAACTTAAGCTTGACTACAAATTACATCTGTATGTAAAAAAATATAGTTCGGTAATAAAATAAAATTTCCAATTTTGAAAATTATTCTAAACAAATAAATTGGAAAATATTCTAGTTTTTAAATGAGTTCTGTATGAGATAATTTTTTTCACCACGGGTCTTCTACAAATAAAATTGTCTTCCTAATTTTGGTTTAAAGATTTCTCGCACTACTAGCACATGTTCAGTGTTGTTCTTTTTACGTACAACAGCTACAAAAAAATGTTTAACAATTCCGAGTTTGTTGTAAAGAAATATGTAGCATCAAAGTGCGCTCAATTGTCACTAGTGGTTTTCTAATGACAATAATTTAGCCCAGCTTAAAATCTCCCTTGTTTTCTAATGTGTGATTCTGCTAGAGTTTTTCGCTATGAGATACATATTTACGTCAGTGCCTAGCCTATCGCCTTAATTTGATGGTCTTAGAATTGGGTGAAAATAAAAGAGTCCAACAACTACCTTGTTGCGAATAGTGACTTTACAAGTAGCAACTTTAGAACATGCATAGCAAACCGAGGGCCTCCCCTATAATCGGTCACAGGGACTAGGAAAATCCCTGTGAGACTATCGGTTTCCGTGTTACCGGTCGTTGGGACACGGATCAGACCTTGAAGTTCTTTCTTATCTTCCAGAGACCTAAACTCAGCAAGAATCGGGGACTGATGCCTGAAGCATTTACTTCAAGGTGTTGAAAGTTAACAAGGCAATAAAGCTCTGGGTGAGTGGTTTCTTTTACATCGGGAATTCCAATACATTTAGTGTATTTCGCATTTCAACATTCCTTTTGAATGTTTAATTAGTTTCTCAATACAATAGGTAATTGTATTTCATGTTTTTTTTTCCAGCTCTGATTAGGAACAAGTAAGCTTTAAAGTCAGTTGCATTTGATTTCAAAGAGAAGCGCATTTTTGAGTATTTCAGTGTTTTTTGAGACGCATAAAACAAACCAAACTCGACGAACCCATAATAGGACTTTCTATCCTCTGCTAGTAGAATCAAACCTGTACCTTTAAATTCTTGTATTTTAAAAAAAGGCTTTAATTGCGGGACTAGCACTCAGGGGATGACACCTGTATTAAAATTTCTTAATTATTTCTCAATTTTAAAAATTTAATCCAGTTTGTTGGAGTTGCGCAATGTGTATTTATGTGAATAAATGGAACTTTTATAAACCAAATATTTCAATTTTTGTTGTTTCACTGACTTAAAATTACAAAATTAAAATTACAGAAATGATTTTTATTCACGCAAAGTTTTCGCTTAAAAATTACCTTAAGCCCGCTTTATTTATAATTTAAAAATCTTTTAAAAAAGTTATTTTTCTCTTCAAAACATCTGCAAAAAAATAAAAATTTTCGCCTGAAGAAAAAAAGCCTTTTTTTAGAAAAATAAAATGTCATAAGTAAGCATTTTCTGAGTTTTCAGTTTTGCTGTTCAGTATGATGAGATGTATTCGTAGTAGCCGATTGAGATAATACTGTTGAGGAGCCACGTTTTCGTGCCTTATTATGTTGCAAAATTCATAAACTTCATTTTATTTCTTTAAAGCATTTTGTGTATAATGAACACAACTTCTTAATTTATGGTGTGATAGAAGTAAAAGAATACAACACAAATCGCTGCATGACTTAAGTAAAAGACTGGAAAAGTTTTCCAATTAAATATTAACTTTCTTAAGAATAAATAGTTAGTGCTCGTATGTTGCAAAAATGCCTGCATATAATTTATGTCAGAAATTCATCAATTCTTTGAAAACACATAAAAATATTTGTTAAAGTTTACTTGTTTTAAGATTTATGTTTACAAATACAAACAATTTTTAACAACACTTTTCTTGTTTGTTGTGTTTCTATGTTGTTGCAGCAAATTGGGTTTCACAAAAGTCAAAGCACCCAACAGTCATAACCGGAAACGTTTGGCCATTGAATCACGACGTCATGCTTCACCAGATGATTCACACATGTTTATTATAAAATTACCGCCAAATATGTATTATTACACCAATCCTAAGCCATCTATGTCTGGCACGGCAACATCAGCATCGTCAGCATCATCATCGCCATCATCATTATCTCCAAATGCCATTGCAGCAACGGTGGATAAAAAGCAATTATTTAAGGATGATAGTAGCACAACTAAGGATGCTAACGGAAAGAAGGTAAACAAGTTTCCATTTAATAAAAATTTGTATTTTCTTGCAGAAAAGAAATTCAACTGATGCTGCTGGTATTTTAAGTAAAGAAACATTTTTAATGTAAGAGTAGTTACATTTTTTATTTTTTTTAATTTTTTCACTTCAGTAAATATCTAAAAATATCTTAAGTAGTATTTCAATGCTCAATATTAAAAATATTAACTATTTAAGGATAAAATATTCAGTGTTACAATAAAAGCTAATTTAATTTAATGCACTATAGACTCTTAAATCAACCGTACCTTAAACTGATATAATGAAAAAAATATTCTTGAGTGATCGAGGAGTTAAAATGCCATTTGGAGGTTTCCTACTTTTTTAAAGAAAAAAAAAAAAAAAAATAGAGAATCTTTACATATCCCCACAGGAAAAAGTCTAACGGTGTGATATCACACCGTCTTGCTGAAACCAAATTTCGCCGAGACAACGAGCTTTAATTTCAAACATCAAATGGTCGGTTATCATGGCACGATAACGGTCGCCATTGACGGTTACGTTCGCACCGGAAACATTTTTAAAGAAATATAGACCGATGATTCCACCGGCCCACAAACCACACCAAACCGTTGTTTTTGCTCTTGAATCTCTTCAGGTTGCTCTTCGTTCCAAATGCGGCAATTTTGAGCCATAAATGGGCCTCATTGCTAAACAAAATACGTCGGATCTCTTTGGAACTTTTCAAGAGCCACTATGAAATGGCAAACAATATTAAACAAAAATAACATGACAGCATGACACCACTCACACGTGATCTGTCAAAAAAAGGGTATTGAAAAAAGTACCACGAAATGGATCACCCTTTAGTTGAGGCCAGAAAAATATCATCTAGTCGAATATTTCAAAATTTACACGAAAAATAAAATACATATGTGCAATATATAAAAAGCTACTGGCCTGGTGATGCCGCAATTGCCTACAATCAAAATATTGCGACTGCATTTCTTCGCCATTTCACCATTGTACCAAAAACAAATATCGAATAAGAACACTGCAAAAAAGACCAAGATATTTGTGCAGTTTCGAATTATTTTCGCATCGAAAGCATGAGAACTTAAAATTATAACACAAGACTGGAATGAATTAATTGGTTTTTAATATAATCTGGTAGATAAATTACATGGTCCATTTGATCAGTCGAATTTTTGACCACTTTTTCCAATAAATCTGATCGTATGGCGTCAATGGTGGCTCTAATATTGCTGATTTATTCGCATAAACTAATGATTTAACACAGCCCCATAAAAAAGAATACAGAGGCATTAAATTGCACGTACGAGGGGGCCAGTGATCAGGACCAGTTCTTTTTTTAATGTTGTTTTTTATTTGCAATATGTCCACTTAAGGACAATAAGCAGATTATATAATTAATACATTAAATAACAGGAGTAATGTAGCTTCAATAAACTGCTTAATCATTTAAAAAAGTTTTCACTAAACCTTTGAATTTTTTCTCGTACTGAGGGGATACTTATTAAGATCTCTACGAATGCATTTGTTGAAGACAAACCATGGTGTTGCAGTGATTAGTCTTAAAGTTTTAGACAGATATCTTTCCTAACAGCCAATATCGTTAACGACTTTTTATCTTGAGCTGTGTTTGTTTAGCTTTAATGTGTGATTTCAATATCAATCTTCTATCTAATATTATTCCTAGATGGTTAATAGAATTTACTTTTGGTATTAGGTTGTTATATATAGTAACGCTTGAACAGTCTCCTCTTCTTAATGCGAAAGTTATATGTTTGGACTTATTTAATGTTCCACTTAGTAAGCCATTTTTCAAGAGGATTTATTTGGTTACGAACAATTCGTGAACTTTCTATTGGAAATTGGCTCTAAGCAAGGACCACTTCTGAAAATAAAGTTGCCACCAAATTGATTTTGTAATAAATCGACTGTTGACTGAGCGCTGTATTGCAAGTTGCGCCATCTTGTTGGATCCAAATGTCATTGATGTTTATCTGATTAATTTTTGAAAACAAAAATTCAGTTAGTATGGCTTGATAGCGCTCACCATTCACCATTCACCGTAACCTAAGCTCCTTGTTAATTTCGAAATAAATAAGGACCGATGATACCGACAGACTGTAAGCCGCACCAAACAGTCAATTTTAATGGATGTAATGATGATTCGTTAACGACTTGACGATTGTCTTCGCTCCAAAAAGGACAATTTTGCCTATTAACGTAACCATTTAACCAGAAAAGAGCTTCATCACTGCCTGTTTCAAATGAGCCCAATCAGCAAAAACACGATGCAAACGATATTTTGTACGCACGTAAGCGTAAAATAATCGAAGAACAAAGGCCAACAGGTTGAGAAGAATGAAGAAACCACATTTCGTTGGCTTCTTTAATTCTTCGCGCTACAGCAGCAACAATTCTTTGTCTTACTGTAACATTGATCACGCCCATTTATACTCTCACTTCTACGCCCACTTTTTAAGTAACTTGAGAACTATAATAGGGGGATCTTTCCAATTTTGCACCAATAACCCCCATAGTTTAGCGAAACACATGCTGGATTGTAACAGTGGGCAAGGCATACAAAGTGAAAAATTGTTATAGTCTACCTAGAGATTTGCAATAGTAATATACATTGTCTAACACAATACAGACTGGGTTGTCACAGGTACCTCCCATAAAAAGTGAAAATTTTATTGCGTGTACCTAGAGAACTAAAATAGGTAGTCTACCTGGAGTCTTGAAACATTGCACAAGTAACTCTCATACCAATATGCCTGGAAAATTATTATCGTGTTAAAACGCATAGTCTAGCAAAAAACAGATTGGATGGCAACAGAGGTCGTTGTACCTTGCATATAAACTGATAGTTTTGTTGTGAAAATAGCGTGCGTTTTCGATTTAAAGGTTGGCTCTACTTTTCTTTCAAGCGTTTATTGTATTTTTTATGGATGGGTGTAGCGAAGCGCACAGCGGATAGCTAGTCAATAATAAACCTATTTAAAACTCAGCTTTATATTTGTGCATTATTTTTTTTTATAATTATTGTAGTTCTTTTTAAATTTTCCCATGTAAACATTCATTTATGCCTAAAATGAGGTTGGTCGTATTACAGTTTTCAGTGCTTTTTTAACAAACCGCAATTTAGGATTAACTGATTCGGTGGAGTACCATATAACCTTCTAGAACTTCAACTTCCTACACGAAGGTAAAGTCAATTGACCATTCATGGATACAGATCGATGTTTTGAAACCAATGTGTCGGGAAAAAGATTATAAATTTTTTTATTCTTCAGATGTACAACAAACTTACAACAAATTTTATTTACTTCAATAATGGCATACTAAATTATCTAAAATAATCTAAGGAATTTATACCTTACAAGTTTATTACTAGTATTTTAGACCAGTCACTATTTACTGCATTAATCGTAAAATAAAAGAATTTTCAAAAATTAAAATATTTTAATAATAACACTGGTCGGCAAAAAATAAGAAAAAGTCGGGAGCTTGAACCTTGTTATGTGATTTTAATGAAATTTTATGTTCTGAATCCAAATCTGTTCACAGATTTTTTCTATCACGTCTAGTTTTTGAGATATACTTATTTAAAAACTGATCTTGAAATATTTAATAATCTTAGGCCCATTATTATAACTTGCCTTTAGCTAAAGTTGGGATTTTGTTGGAGTGATAAATAGTTTTTCGTTATTAAAATTAAGCTAAAAACCACTTTTAACTATCAGCTACTATAAGGACAAGTTATAGCAATGAGCATTATCCTCATTATTATAACTAAACTTTACTTATCGCTCCAACAAAATCCCAACTTTACCTAAGGCCCATTATTATAACTTGCCTTTAAAGTACGTTTTAGTTAAATTTCACTTTTGCTCAAGTGAGCGATAAAGTGAACAATAACTATTTTTCAATGTCAAATTAAATTAACATTAATTTAATTTTCTTGAAAGATTAGAAAATACGGCAACTTTATAGATGACAAAACATGGCAACTTCAAACTCATATATCTAATGTTAAAAGTAAAAGGCAAGATGTTCTTCCCTTTAGTTTATCAGTCACTTCTAGCTTAAAGTATACATATAGTAACAAAAAATTACTTACCTCCCTGATCCTAACTTTAGCTAATGGCAAGTTATAATAAAATGGTCCTTAATGTGTTACATAATGTTTGTGAATAAAATCAACATTATTTTATTCTTAGTACACCTAGCTTTCCGAATAAGGAAATATGTGAATAAAGAAATATGTAAATATATGGCTCAAAGGTAATTTTATCCCGCATCTTTTGGTGTTTTAATTATTAAAATCGAACAATCCGCTGAAGAGTTATCTAGAAATAAATTAGAGTGGTCGCCTTGTTTAGGGGAAAATAACTAAAACCGGATTTGAGTTTAAAGAGTTGAGATCACTATATTCCACATATTTATGTTCAGGGCACAATTTTTTTTGCAGATCAGTGTAATTATTCGATTACTCTTTAAAATTTTATTTGTTTATTCGGTGAAATATATTGTTTATTTACTATCGAACTGATTAACAGCTGCAAAAAGAATAAACAAATTGCTATTTTCTAAGGTTTAGGTATTAAAAATTTTTAATATTATTGTAGTCCTTCTTAGGCCTGAGGTAGTTTTCGATCATATATTTTCTTATATTCAAACAGCGTAAAATTTTGTGTGATGATAACCATATGCATGTATGTATTTACAAGCCTTTAAAATTGAATAATAAGCCACTTAAAGTTCTGCTCCCCGCAGAAAAGGCAAGGAGAACAAAGAAAATAACAAAGAAGGTCTATTGGAAATGGAATTGAAATTAATACAAAATAAAGTGTAATTTTAATGGGCAGCTCCTGCTAATAAAAATTATTTGTTATATCGCAGCAATTGGAGTTAGATAATTTTAAACACGATTTCACGAAGTTATAGTATATAGAATAAAAAAAACAAAATTTTAAACTAAAACCTGTTGATCTAACAGACAAATCTAAAACAGCACGTTAAGCGTAACGTTTTCTAGCTCCTAGTTTTATCGCCGCAATGATAAACTGCAATAAGAGTGTAGGGTCATGAGCGTCAAATGTTAACTCATATTGTTTAAGCCATTTTCACACTATTATACTGAGTATTAAGACTTGTCAAAAACTTAAATCCAATGAGAAAGTGAGATAGCGTGAAAGCAATATGTTATCAAAATGTGAAATAATATGGAAAGAAAATTGACATGCCATAATACCAAACCATTTTTAGAAAATTTTCTAATCGATAACTTTTTTCATTTTATTTTTTGGATTCTGACCAAAAAAGTTGGTAAATGGCAAAGGTACGAAACCAAAGCTCCAGGGTGTAATTGCCTTAGCTTCCTCCAAAATCTGCAGCGCGACCTATACCTTCGTATAGGAAGGTTCTTCTCCAGTGAAAAATTGAGTTTAATGGTTCTCCTCCAGTTAAAAATTGAGTTTTAAAATGGTGCTCCTCAAATGTCCGACTTATTAAATTAAAATTCACAGGTTATACGCGATACCCAAAACTATTACACGTGGTTGATTTAAGCAACCACCAATACAGTACAAGAGTACAGCGATTCGAGGGAGCCAATCAGCCAGTGTGAGTGAGACGTAAACCACTCCAAGGCCGAACAACAAGGACGGCCTGATTGACTTTAAGCGATAATGACAATGACACGCGCACGTGTTCCCCAACCCAGAGCTACTTTACGACTGTTTATCATTTTAGCAGGGTTTTCTTTTTTTTACCCAAAGATCCAAGCTGAGTGAGTCGCAGACGATAGTACGCCGCCGTCGATGAAATTTCTTCATTGTCCTGCACCTGCCCTAAATTGCCATCTATCGCCTACGTGTTTATTTTGTTTCTGCCATGTCTAGAAATTGTTGATTGTACGTAATATTTTTTTTTTATTAAACGAAAACTAGAACGACCAAATAAACTTAAGATCCGACACCACTGCCGTCCTCATAAAATTGCTCAGCCGCCGCCGTTCAATGTCTCATCTCGGCTTGTTCCTTTGCTAATATTTTTCATTTTATTTGAAGTGTGATGTTACGTTAGATTTTTTGACAAACTCACAATTCTCATTTCATTTCTATCTTACAAAATCCAATGAAAATCTTAATACTCGGTATTATAGTGTGAAACGGGCTTTAATAAACCCCTATAAATAGAAACGAAATGTAGAGATAAAATCGGTTCACAAATAAACAATGACAGTTTGTTTGCTGCAAAGCAACTTCCCTTCTTAAAGCTCTGTCAAAATCGGATTCTCCAATTGCAAAGCAATGACGCTGAGCTATTTTCGTTTGGTTCATACATTTTGTATGTACATACAAATTTTTGACAGATAGATAGCGCTTGACTCGCTAATTTAGGTTTGGCTGCAACACGTTCTATACGAGTAAGTAAAAAAATAAACAATTTTTGTGTGCTTTATTGAACCGGCCAGCAAAAAAAAAACTTTGAACACTAAATAAAACGCTTATTATGCCAGTATTTTTTGTAATAGTGTCTGCGCATCAAGTTTTAAGATAAGCATCAGACCAGTTCAATAGCGTTTTTCATTTCAAACTTTTAATATAAACTAACAAAAAAAATGTTTTGATGCTGCTCGCACTATCAACAAATTGCAAACACACGTTTTATATGTAGCAAAATGTTTGTTTATGCCACTCTTTGTTGTACGGTACGGTATCATACGTATCCACATTTAGTGTGTCTATTGAAATTTCATTACTTATCTTCAGCATCATCAACATCAGTAACACCATCGCCATCCTCATCATCAACAGCAGCGTCCTCTTCGTCTTCGTCTTTGACTTCTCTTCGATTACAAATTTTTTGTTTTTGTTTTTGTTTTTATGATTGAACCGCAAATCGTGAGAAGAGAATGAATGAACGAGTGAATGAATGGCGGTAATATGGTTATAGATATCAACGTGGGACTGACATTATTTCCATCGATTTTTTTGTTTAACGCGTTTGAAATAAGTACGAACATATCACATGATCATATCAAAGATATTTGGAATACAGTTTTAAAGGTGTTGGGTTTAGTAACATGATAAGTAACAATGTGCTTAAAGTTCACTGTTGCAAAACTGTGTCCCTATAATTGAAATACGATACGAAAACATTTTTAACTTTTTTTCAACATACGCTAGTGACTCTAAAGTAAATAATACAGTTATTTTCAATTTAATCTAAAAAATAATGAAGTGTATTAAAATCTCCTCGGAAATTTCATGTGATTATTTAAATTTAAATTAAAACAAAATTAAATTTTGTGAAGCCCCAAGACTGATAGCCTGCCGGGGAACCTGTATTTCAATACAATAGTGTAAACTTGTTGGTATTTTGTATTAAAACTGCGATAAAATTTTACACTTTCATTTCATATGTTTGGAAAAAGTTATCGATACATATCTATATATACATATAATAAAATAGTAGCTCACGTCTGTCTGTCTGCTTTTCATTGACGTTCGCATCACGTAAATATTACTGGATGGATTTTAACAAAATTTTGTGAGGAGGTACCTAAGTATCCTGATCCCAATATAGGATACTTTTTTCCAAAAAAATATCTTAGAAAATGGAAAAAAAAGTAAAAAATACATAAACTGATACGTAGCATATCTTAGGGCGGAACTAAAAATGCCGGTATTACCACATAGCATTAAATCGCCGGCGAAGTAAAATAATTATAAATTGGTTATGCTAACTTCAAACTAATTTGCCTAAAGGACACCAGAAGCGCTTGCGAAGCTTTAATATCGCACTAACCATCTGTCTTATCTAGTATCCCTTTCTAAAGGAAGTAACACAGTTAATGTACGAACAAATATGAAAAATTAAGCTCGAAATTATTTGTGTTCCGATATTTTTGAACAGTTACAGGTAGACTTTTGCAAATTGTATTTCTATTAATGTCAAAAATTAAAGGGCGTTCCGATAGTGACATGATTTTTTTTTTAAACGTAATATGCAGTCATTTGAAATTTACATAGAGTATTTAAAAATATATTCAATAAATTAACAAATATGAAAAGAAAAACTAAGAACTAAAGGTTGTTCCGATAGTGATGTGATTTCATAGTATGTATATGTCCTTATTTTAAATCCGTTATAGGTCCGTCATGAAATTTTTTACACAGAGTAGTCAAATATTAACAAGAATCTATACATATAATACAATTATAAGTGGACAAGTTCTGTACATGAAATATTCTTTTTTCAAATTTTGTTGCTTGTGTAGATAGTAATCGATATCGAATACAAAATAACAATTTTTAGATTTTTTTGTCTGTTTGTCTGTACTCGCATCTCGTAAAAACTACTGGATGGATTTAAAACAAATTTTTTTGAGCGGAGGTACCTTAGTATCGGCAACACCTTTTCTTTTTGTCAGCGGGAAGTTTTTAACACTATTTACTTAACTCTATAATAATTTTAAAATTTTATATAATTTTTAGAAAGTCTACATTCCTGAGTATTTACTCAGGTATGGGTACTTTTATATAAAGTAAAAAACTTAAAGCATATCTGAAGCAATATTAAATTACTTACTTACTTAGATGGCTATAAACGACAGTTTAGGTCAGTAGCCTAGTTAAGAATAGCTTTTCATGCGTGTCGATCTAATGCGCTTCGCCTCCAGTTTCTAGCGCTAAGTTTTGCAAGATCTTCTCAGCTTGATCCTTCCACCGGAGTTTGGGTCTTCCTCTTCTAAGCCTTCCTTCGGTTTCGAATTCAAATGATTTTCTCGCTGGAGCATTTTAATCCATACGTAAGTCATTCCCCAGCCAGCGCAACCATTGTACTTTGATCCGCTTAACTATGTGGATATCTTCGTAGAACTCATATAGTTCGTGATTCATTCGATGGCGAAACCCTGCCTTCGACGCAGGTAGGTCTATATATTTGGCGAAGAATCTTTCGCTCAAACACTTTCAGCTTCATCTGCTTGCGTAAGAACCCACGCTTCAGAGCCATATACTACCACGGGTAATATAAGTGTTACATAGAGTGTAATTTTAGTTCGCCGAGAGTAAGAATAGTTTTTCGTTTTATTTCGAAATTGATGTTATTTATTTGGTTTATGGCGGTACCGAGGTAAATAAAGTTGTTTACAACCTCGAAGTTATAGTCACCAACGTTCACATATTTCTTTGTTCGTTGATACCATAAATTTTGATTTATCCTCATTTACTACCAGACCTACTTACTTCGACTTATTTTCGATACTGAAGAATGTTGCAATAACCTCTCGCACAGTCCGCCCTATGATACCAATATCATCGGCATAAGTAAGTAGCATATGCTTTTTACATGATAAACTATCCCCTTGTCTATTATCTCGTTTGTTATTAACCGTCTCGAACATGGCTTTAAATACCTTTGCAGCTCAGACCTTCGGCAGCTGCGTTGTTGTTGTTTTTCAGCTGGGATATTGCTTTCTCGATCTCATATTGGCCAGCTGGAGTACATTCAACAACGTAGTCAATGATTGGCTTAAGGGTATCTTCGTCGCTACAAACACACATTTTTCTGAGTTTTTTGACCATGATCTTCTTCATCTAGTTCTGCAAATTTTAAAGAAATATGCCTCTTGTTGCAACTTAAATGTCGGAATTAAGATGACTACATAAACAAAACTTGAGCTTTATCTGCATGTAAGATATCTTTTGGGCACGTTTTTTAGTTATATTCTGCAGTTATTGTTTTTTAGCTAAATGCTAGGAGATTAAATCTCCCATATAATGACTTCTTCAAAAGATGTCAAGATGAGGAGGAAGAAGAGACGGTGAAGTACCTTGATGGCATTGCCAGACTTCACTACAAAACCTTACAGACCTGTCGGGCTGTGACAATACTGGGTCATCCCCATGACCCAAGACCAAGGGTGGATTTGCAGGAACCTTAAGAATCTCCTGCACATCTCTTTAATCTAACCTACGTAGTCATTGATGGTAATTTAATACAAATCCTGATATCTACTAAATACAAGTTACAAGATTACGCTTATTCTTCATACTGAATAGCAACTAAAATTCACAAAAGAGGCAAAGAATTTTTTTTTTAAGAAGACTGTAAAGCAAACGAAATTTTCGTGGTCGTTTTAAATCTGATCTGTGAATTCGTTGTTCCTGTTTATGATATAGTGTGTGACATATGCTCCATCCTTATAGATAGAGAAATTGATGTCGGTAGAACTATGTTGACATGGATTATCTAAGGACCTTTGAATAACTTGTGGAATATTTAGTTCACTAAATGTATCGAATATTCATAGTTTCTGTATGTTTGTTGTCAGCGATCAGCATCGGACCATTATAAATGAGATGTATGCAAAAATAGTTTTCACGTTGTTGAACATATTTTTAAGCTATAGGAACTTCCTAAACATCGTTCGATTTACATATGTACATGTAAGTGGTATCAGGAAAGCTTTTGACTCCTAGATTAAAAATATTATGAAGATTTTTTTCGCGCTCCATTTTTTTAAATGATATTTACCTCAAAAACTTTTCAAAAGAAAAGTTTCTCGTTAAAAATGGGAAATGCCCATGGCTTCTTGGGCATTTTTTCTTAGAATTCGTCGTAAATTATGATTTTTACAACCGTTTGGTCGAGGAAAAAATTGATTTTGATTTCACCAAAAATTAAGATTTCGTACAAAAAATTAAATTCAAAAATCGGGATTGCACTAAAGAAAAGAGCCCAATAATAAAAAAACATTTTCAGATTTAACCAATAAATCAAGATTTCATAAAGAAAAAATCTGAAAGATAACAATTTTAATCGCTATTTATATGCTTTCGCGAGAAATAATAAGTTCTAGGGTTTACAACATTAAACATAAAGATACATACTCTTTTTTAACATTTCCATTTAAACAAGTGTTTAATTGTCATAATAAAAATTAGTAGACAATCTGTTGCAAACTTTATCGAATAAGCAACGAACAAGTTAAATGACTATTTATGATAGCAACTCGCAAAAAACAGCTAAATGGCCGCAATTAAAAAGAACATTAACGGCCATGCGAGTACCAAAGTCAACACAAAAAGTTTATTAAACCTACGAACTTAAAGCTGATATAAACTTAAAAAAGGAAAAAGTCAAAATGAATACATCCACGTGAGCAATTGGTAGATTCGGATAAACTTGAGAAGAATTATTCTTTATTTAATATTACGCTAATTACCCATAACGTTTTATAATAAATTTTATAATTTATAATTTATTTGTTGGGGGAAAAGAGCTAGTCCCTATGCGTCTTTCACTTGTTGCTCAGGCCAGATCATCAGGAAACCTTTTTCCTGTATAATTCTTTTTTTGTTTGCACTATTTTCTTTTTAAACATTTTCAAGATATGAAAGAAAAGATAAGCAAACGATTGTTTTTATTATATTGTTTTATGTTGTATTTAAAGAAGATTTTATTTCATATTAAAATATAACTATAACTTACATCACTATAGATGAAACGAAAGACTCTCCAGTTTGTTGCGTCAAAAATTATCTACTCACAGTTAATTTCTTAAAGCTTACTTTCACTATCATACTCAGTCGTACGATTTGTCAAAAATTGCATGTGTGCTGAAAAAGTATGATATTGTGGATTAAAAGTGTATATGTGTGACAGACTTTTTGACAGTCTGTACGATTTGATAATCTTTTGAAAAAATCATAAAATATTATTTTTCCATGCGATCAGAGTTGCAAAGTCTTGTTTTGTATGATAGAAACGATTTTTTAAGTAGGACAGAATTCTGTCAGATTTTGTTTTGACTAAATCGTAAGATTGTGAATCCTGGCCTTTAGTGGATATCCATCGTCTCTTTTTGCTGGCTGATGGTCTGCCCATGCCAAATTTCAAAGAGCTGCATGAACTCGGCGGATAGTGTTTTCTGAGCAATAACCATAAACCATAAAAAAAAAGTCGGAGAAGAGGGCGTGACCATAAAATATTATTTATTAAAAAGAAATGGAAGAACCTGGTATGAATTAGAATGTTATCGATATATTTAACCTGAACAAAAATGGGCAGAGTAGTTACAGATGGTGAGGCACTTCCATAGCAAAGTAACAACAAGAGTCTTTAAATTTGAGCAATGTTAATATAACCAAACTAAAAATGTGGGCGGGATTGCGATTGAAGGCGTAGAACCTGATAAAAAAATAAAATGCTAATTACACAGTGCCTCAAATCAAAACTTTATTAAAAATAAACGGACCTTACAGTATAGGTTTGATTCTACTACCAAAGGGTAGTAAAACCCTATACTCATTTTGGCGATTTTGGTGACCCATTTTTTTATGGGACTCGAAAGATTCTGAAAACTCGGTGGGCCCTTTAAAAAAGGTTGTATCAGTTTTTGTCTAACATCCTATTCATACAAGATGATACCGCTTAATTTTGTTTGGCAATAATGTAGCTGAAGATTCGTTAAATAAATGCTAAGTTATTCCTGCACTTTTTTAAAGAAAATTAAAAAATATATATTTTTTTTTACTTTTTTTCCACATAACTTACAAGGACTCCTAAATTTTTACTAATAATATATCGGAAATTTGTAGCCACTGTATAACTAAACAACTTTTGTCAACATGCCAATAAAATCTGAACGTTTCTAGGCACCTTAAATAGCACTTTCTACCTTAAAAGCGTCAGTTTTTTACTAACCTATAAAATTCTTGCAACTCTTGTTGCAATTCTTACAACTTGTTTGTTGTTGTTATTTTATTTCTTGGATTGCTTTTGGTTTTGTTGTTTGTTTTTGAAAAAAAATTCTCAGTAAATTTAAGTTTTGATGTACAAAGTGATCTTAATGAGCTATTTATAGTCCATCATTTTTTTACTCCAAATAATAGGTTTACTGAATGAAGGATATCGAAATATGAACGGCCGTGAATAATATTCGCCAGGAATGGTTTTTTACGGTAACCGATGTACGGAAAAGTTCACTGCTTCGATTGTCTTTGTTTATACACGCTTATATAAAGTTTTCTATGGAAAATTTTTACAAACGGAATGATAACCTTATAATACCCGTATTACCCACGATGAATGGCATAACAAACATCAAAATAAGAAGCTTTAAATATTTTAAGACGTGTAAATGTGTGAAGGATGTTAAATCGGGACTTTATATTAAAAATAATGTATAAAATTATTTCGATCTAGCTAAGGAGCTTATTAGTTGCCTTAATTATATTAATTTGCTAAGCGATTACATATAATCAAAAAAAGGGCTTTTAACAAGAAAAGAAATCGAAGAAGTTAAAGTCGCAATTCGTAGGCGGTTTTTGGGAATTTTTTACAAAAAACAAGAAGATTCTTCAGGAAATCGTGATTACTTCCTTACAAAAAATGATTCGTGGCTAAGTAGTACGCTGCATGTTAGTTATTAGAAGGACTAGTAATATATTTAGATCGAGCTTTTCTGTTAATCTTTAATTTGGGACAGTTATACAATAGTTGTTTTCAAATGCCGGTTAAGGTTCACAAAGTACTTATTCATGGAAGACATTATGGATGCAGCTTAACTTACAATAGGCCTGCTTTCAAAAGAACTGAAGAAGCTCGAAATAAAGACTATAGAAGGTATAGGCTAATGTTCGCCAGAAGGTGCAGCAGAACGGCAACAAACACAGATATTTTCCATCGTCTTCTTATATCGCCAGATCCTTATGTAACCAGCATAAGACGTCAACCCCATAAACATGTTTTGGAAGTTGATGATGTCTTTAAAGAAATGATATAAGATGAATAAAAGTCTATATTTATGTTATTCCTTTTGATAGTTATTCATTTTAATGTTCTGGAGAACATTAGGGGGCCATGGGCGAGGTAGATTTTCTTGAAACTTTGTATATAACACTGATAATTTGTGGTAAGTTCCATGATTTTTGGTGAAGAAATAACGATTTTGGGAGAAAATATATTTTCCAATTTCATGTGCGGTAGGCGTTGGGCGTTGCAGATTTTCATGAAACTTTCTAAATATTTCAATTTCATAATACTGATAACTTTTGCCAAGTTTCGTTAAGATCGATTAAGAAACAAAACTTTGGGGCGTAAAAATATGTTCGGCTTATATGGACGGAGGGATATGGGCGAGGTCAAATTTGATAAAACTTTAAAATTTTCTTAACTAAGTTGATAAAAGCATATGTACCAAAATATTCTATAAGCTCTCCTTATATTTTTTGCCAAGAAATGTATGAAGAAATCACACTGTGCGACATGAACGTTTTGCGTTGCTTATGATGGTACAACATCAACGAAATTTATGAAACCATTTCTTACCATTCAAATTTATGACGCAGAGCCGATACAGTAATTATCAAGCATTGCCTTGGTTTCGAAGATGTGTAATTATTTAACGCAAATTTAAATATTTTATTAGCAAAATATAACTCTTTCTATTTTCGTCAAATCTTCCGATGGCTATCAAACACAAAGTGTTGACGATAGTAGGCTACCGAGTATAAACTTTCAAAACTAACATACAGTGAACTTGCAATTATGCGCGTAATTGACTGATACGGCTACCGCGGATAATCCCTTTTCCCCATCCATAATATGCTACCAAACTAAATGTTTCCTATCCAAATGTTTCGTGTCTATACTCAGACTTTTATATATTTTATAATTCCAGCAAGTGAGAGGTTGAAGCAAGAGGTTGAATTACGACTAAGAGAGCGAATTACGAATGTAGTGGAAACATGGTATAAAAAGTAAAAAAAAAATATTAAACAAAAAAAATTAGTGAATAAATTTTATATGAAATTGTACCAAAAATGTATGAAGTGTACCAGTGTACCACTGATATGTCGATTGTACCAAATGTTGTGGAATAATTGTACCATAAATCCCAACACAGGTTTAAAGCATTAACCTGACAAAAATGTAAAACCACAAATAAGGCAATAAAATTTACAAAAAGGTTAGAAATCTTATGATAAAAATGGTAAAACGTTTGGTAAATCATTAAAGTTTCAATGTTTGCTGGGTTTTTACTTTTTTTATTGCCCCTACAAGCCGACATTTGGTTGAACGGCGGCAATAAAATAAATTGGCGCCCCAAGAATTCAAAAATGAAAACTAAAACTTTTGCAACAATCATTAGCAACTATAATGTTAAAAAAAATAAAGAAAATGCTGCACGCTGTTAAAAATAAAATAAAACAGTTTACGTTCATCGAAAAATGTTTAATGTTGCTGGGTGCTGAAAGATAAAAATTTTTTTATTCATTATTTAGCATTTACTGCATCAACTTCTACTAAACTTAAAATGTAGTTCTACAGAAGTTGCAAATATATGGTCATAATATTTATTTAAGCAAAATAACAACGATATAAATACTGGTACAAAAGTCAAACTGGCAGCGTATAAAAAGACATTTAGAAACATCTTAAAAATTACAGTTTTTAATTGCCCACTCAAGTTAAATGCTAAACTGAAACCAAGGAATTTTAACAGCGAATAAAATCAAGTTACGAGTGTTTTTGTGGACATCAAAATTACACATATAAAACAAGTAACGCAAAGTAATGAAATATCAGGTTTCAGTTATGGTTTATGAATTTACTTTATATAAAGGTACCCATCCCTGGATAAAATTCTAAAATTTATAAAAAAAAATTCTAAAAATCATTGTTAAGCTCTGTAAAAGGCGTTTAAAATATTTTAATAACACTGTAATTCCACAAAGTAAAATTACAAATAAAGTACAAATTTCTTTAATTGGCTATTTAACAGTAAGTAATTAATATTTTGTAATTATTTTGAAACGCGCCATCTGTTGCTCAATATGTTTAAAATATCCCGCTTTCAAAAATAAAAGATGCCTTAAAGTATGCAGTACCTTTAAATCGATAAAAAAAATCCGAGTACTTTTACAGCTAAAAGTACCGCCTCACAAAATTTTGTTAAAATCCATCTAGATACAAATTTTCTTTACATAAAGGATACAATTCTATTGCGCTAAAGCCATTTTGCAACATTAGGCGCCAATTGAATAAAATTTGTATTTGATTTGTTTTTTCACTTTGTGGAATTACACTTTTATTAAAATATTTTAAACACCTTTTACAGAGTTTTACAATAATTTTTAGAATTTTTTATAAATTTTGGAATTTTATCCAGGGATGGGTACCTTTATATAAAGTAAATATACTTTATATAAAGTAAATACATGGTATGGAATACTTTCAAAGCAAAATCGAGCAAAATATTGTCCGGACGCCCAGGACGTGGCGGGCACAGCTAGTAAATAATAAACTTAGTGCAACGTATGGTTTCTTGGAAAAATTTTTTTTTTTTTTCGTAAAAATTTTCGGTCCCGAACAAATTGACCCAGACTAATGTACATTGTGTATATACATAAATGCGTATTCTATCTAAATTAAAAATTTAAACGGGGAAAATGCAATCCAATAGCAGTAGTTTTTGATCATACATGCAATCGAACCCGCAACCCAGAGACTGATAGACTAGCGCGCTACCAATCAGCCTATCGAGGCACTCAATAAATGCTATATGTGCCAAAATATGTATTTTTGGGGACACCCTTTCTCTTTAATACTTGCTGTTGTAGCATATAGATACAACGTCAAAACTATATTGATACCCCTACACTCTATATTATGGATATAGTAATAAACACTTTGTTTAATTCCAAAGGTCTATGTATACCGGTTCAAAAGATATCTCATTATACATTAAATTAATGTATAATGAATTGGAATTAATTCCTAATTCTTAATTTTATTCATGTTGTTATAGCAACACACGTACGGTGTGAATTTCAAATGTCTTTCTGTAAAAGTTTTTGTTTTCGGGGGGTTTTATTTTAAATGGTCAACACTAGTAGGTTATATTGCCAGGGTCAACATGTAACAGTGTTGGGATCTCATATTTTTTAAATTGTACCATCCCAGTGATAAAATTGTACCAAATCAGCATCAATTGTACCAACATTTGACATTAAGTAAAAAAACAAGCAAAACATATATACAGTAGCTCGACATTAAAAGATGCTAATGAAAACTTTAATACTAGGATTTTTTAAAGTGATGATAATTGACCTTGATTTGTTGAATTTCTTTTCTATCTATATCAGTCAACGAAAATCAAAGCGTATACAAATGTTTAAGATTAAGGTAAAGAAAATCCCGCAATATCTAAAATAATTACTAAAAATCGCAAAATGGGAATTTTTAGGCTTTGGTCCATAAAGTTCATTAGGGTTTATGAAATACTTTCAGCAATATTTGGGAATATCTTCTTTTTCCGATCCCTTTGGTATTTTAGAACATATAGGCTAATGTCAAAATTTCGATGTAAAATAGATCAAATTGAAGGAGCTCCATATTCTAAATAAATTAAAAAAAAAATTAAAATATAAAATTTGTATATATTCCTTAAGAATTTCTGTTATTAAAAAAATATTAAGGGCCCTTTTTTAGGCTAAAATACACAAAACGGCAATAATTTTGAAGTTTTTAAATTGAAAATCATCTAGTTGTGAACTCAGAAAATATATCATTTTGAAATTTGACCACAATATCTGAAAATTTGCTCGCTAACTACGAAAAAAAAACTTAAAAAAATGTACTAATACTAAATAGATCTAAATGTAAAATTTTGAAAAATTGAGCAAAAAATTATGAAATGCCAAGCCCTCATAAATTTTAAGGTTTGAGGTTGTCAAATTTGAGGCCACATAGTGCCACCACTGATAAGTGAATGATCCCCAGCTTTAAAACTTAAGCTTATATACTCCTCTTTTATACCCATATCAAATTTTGAATCAATTGGACTAGCCCTTTACAGAGGGCCCTTTATACTGTGCAATGTTAGGAACTGGCTAAACTACAATTACTATCAAATGCTTGAAACTTCACTAAAGTCACCGGATCTTAATCCGATTAAAAAATCATGGAATTACCAAAAAGACTTTACGATTTCTCACTAGAAAGAATGGAAAACAATATCAGCCGAATAAGGCCGGCAACTGATTAAGGCGATGTAAAAACGTAACTAAATTACCTATCACTTATACATAATAGGGTTAGCAGATTAAATAATAAACAAATTTTTATATAATGTGTAAATTTAAAGTGTCTATATATTCTGGTTCATAAGTAATACTATATGCGTAAAATTCGTGCCACTTTCGCAATACCCTTTATTTTTTATATAAATAAAAAGTTCGTCAACATCTTATAACGAGTGATTTTTTAAGAGCTTGAGAACTTTTTTTTTTAAAAAAACGCATAAAATTTGCAAAATCTCATCGGTTCTTTATTTGAAACGTTAGATTGGTCCATGACATTTACTTTTTGAAGATAATTTCATTTAAATGTTGACCACGACTGCGTCTTAGGTGGTCCATTCGGAAAGTCCAATTTTGGGCAACTTTTTCGAGCATTTCGGCCGGAATAGCCCGAATTTCTTCGGAAATGTTGTCTTCCAAAGCTGGAATAGTTGCTGGCTTATTTCTGTAGACTTTAGACTTGACGTAACCCCACAAAAAATAGTCTAAAGGCGTCATATCGCATGATCTTGGTGGCCAACTTACCGGTCCATTTCTTGAGATGAATTGTTCTCCGAAGTTTTCCCTCAAAATGGCCATAGAATCGCGAGCTGTGTGGCATGTAGCGCCATCTTGTTGAAACCACATGTCAACCAAGTTCAGTTGTTCCATTTTTGGCAACAAAAAGTTTGTTATGTAGAAAGTCTGTTTTACTTTTAATTGAATTTATACTTTTTATTGTTTGGTCTTATTCTTGGTGCTCCGCGGTTAGAGCTACCAAGTGACTTTTTATTATTGCTTTTTATTTTTACAAAAGTCTTCTGCTTATATACTATTTGGTTGAGTGTTTTTACAAATCACACTCAACCTCGTAATTCTATTCTTATCCTAATTAGTCTATACCTTAACATAATAAAATACCAGGCAATCATGAATTTTGAGTGATTTCCAAAATTCATGATTGAGTGAAACTTTAAAATTTAAAGTGTTTAAATCTATGGGAACCATATGGGAAATATGATCTATTTATTAACAGTTTTTATTTTAATAATTTTTTATTTAAAACTGAAATATTTTGGGGTGTAATATGAAGCGTGCTGATCGGCGTGTGCGGACAACAAAGTCAAGGGCATTTTAGTGGTGCATTAATTTGAAGGCCACTTGACTGTTGTTTACTTAAACTGTGTGTGTGGGAATTTATTCTTGTTAATGCAATGCAACAACAACAACAATGTATTCTTTGTTTGTTTCTCCACTTGAACATTAATATTTATTTACCATACCAAATGTGTTGGTAATTAAGACTGTTTGTTACAGTACATGTGTGATGGTTATACTAACCGATCAGTCACACTACACCTCCGCTTTTCATAAGAATGTTCATATAACGTGAGTTTTATGGACATTCTTTTACAAAACTTAAAAATGTATACATATTTGTTTTTATTTTATTTCTTTAATTTGTAAAATAATTCTTATAGTAATTTTTCTTAAACTATGAATGTCTATTTTTCTTAAACTATCCATTTTTCTTAAACTATCCATATAGTTTTCTTATACATATATAATATTATTTATTGTTTTTTTTTTTTTTTTTTTTTTGTGATATATCTTAAGTCTATTTTTATGAACTGTTTGTTCTTTATTTGTTTTCTTATCAACTATGGTTACATTATTTCTTAAATCTATTTTCTTAATTTTAAATGGTCCTTTGTATTGGACATCTAATTTATGACCTACTTCATTTTTTAATAAAACTAAATCTCCTAATTTGAAATTGTAATCTATTATATTTCTATCATAATTTTGTTTTTGTTCTACTTTATTTCTATCTAATAATATTCGAGCTCTTTTAAATGCTATTTCTAGTCTATATTTTGCCTCTTTGGCGTAGTTATCTATATTGTATAATGGAGTAATTTTATCTACCTCTGTGAATTCTGAAAATGTATTTGGGTTTTTTGAAAAAACTAATTCATAAGGACAATAGTTATGTACGGTTGATGGTGTTGTATTAAAACAATATGTGAAATATTTCAACCATTCATCCCAATCTGTTTTATCTATTGAAATATAGGAACGCACATATTCATTGAAAGTTCTATGACTTCTTTCTATTGTTCCTAGAGTTTGATGATGGTAGGCCGTTGAGGTTAGTTTTTCTATTTTGAGGAGACTACACAATTCCTCCAATATGGAATTTTTGTATTCTGTTCCCATGTCCGAAATGAACGTCTTCATCGGGCCATAGGTAAGATTAAAATTCTCAAATATCGATTTAGCGACTGTCTTAGCGCTTTTGTCCTTAATGGGTATCGTAACTAAATACTTAGTTAGGTCACATATAATTGCAATTGCATATTTATTTCCAGTGAGAGACATTGGAAATGGTCCTATTGTGTCTACGTATACTGTGTCAAATGCTTTATATGGTGTAGGCGTGATAGTCATTGGAACTTTGTTGTGCTTGAAAGTTTTTGACTTTTGACAATTTTGACATGATTTAACATACTTTGTTATGTCCTTTGTCATGTTCTTCCAGTAGTAATACTTTTTTATTTTTTGAATTGTTCTATATATTCCACAATGTCCTCCTTCTATGGGATCATCGTGATATTTCAGCATTATTTCAAGAATTGCCTTGGCATTCTTATTATTAATTTGGGTCACCTCATTCAATAGCGCTATTTTCAATTTCTTTAAATATTTATTGCCCATAATCTTAAATTCATTTGTTGAGATAAATTCGAAAATTTTCTCACTAGGTGCCACTTGTAATTTTTCAATATTCAGTTTACCGGCCACTTTCTCAAGCCTAAAGAAAAATTGTCCTAAGTCAATTTTCTTATTAGTAAACAAATCATTTATTTGCATATTTGCAATGACAGATTTTCCACGCTTAATATAACATTTTGCGGGTGTAATCTTCAATTTAATATATTTTCTGACGTCAGTGTTCTTCAATGGTATATATATATTGGGCTCTTTATTTGTGCTGAATTTATGCTGATTATTTGTTTTACTACTGTCTTTTTCTTTTTTATTTGTCATCGACCTAGTCGTGATATTAAGAACATTATTTAATTTTTGGTTTATGTCTTTTAATTCATTAATTGTAATTCTTGATAACGCATCGGCAACGTAATTGTCTTTTCCTTATTTGAATTTAACTTTGAAGCTATATTAAATATTTTATTACGGTTTGAGCCATTATTGTTCTATGAATCGTATTTTCTAACTATTCTAACTATTTTCTGATCTTTCTAATATTGTTCTAGATAGGACCTTTAATTTTAAAAGTAATATTTTATCATTTTACAATTATTTTAAATTGCTACTTATTTATTTATTTTCATAATAAAGTTTTTTAAGCTCTAGGTCTTTTTTTTTTATCAAAATTTATAATTTTATTTTCAATATTACAATAATTATTTATTTTCTTAATTTACGTATTTATATTTAAAGTATGTTTTTTCATAATTTTTATTATTATTAACTTAACTTCTCTTAGAAGATAATTTTCTCCATTTTTCTTTGTTGGCGTAACCCTTATTCTTTTGGATTAGGCCACTTTCTATATTACTAGTCTTTTTTTTTTTTCTTTCGGAAACTTTCGTTTCCGCTGTCTGTTTTTGTATTCCTCATAGTCAACGGCTTTGGACCATTTACGGACATAATTTTAGATGTAAAATTACAAAAAAAAGTTTTGCCTCGAGCGGTTAACGCTTACAGGCCCTAAATTGCGTTATAGTTTGGCGCAATTATAAAATTATACATAAAAATTATTTTAAAATTATACTTATTATTTTATATATATATTCTTATATTTTAATTCATTGAGCCGGCTTGGCTAGGTCTTCATAATTATGGTGAAAAAATTTTCCTGATGGGGTGCCTTTTGGCTAGGCGGACCCTCTTCTTATTTAGCAAGTCTGCTCCAGATCTGGCAGGATCCCCTTCTTATTGGCAGGATCCTCTTCTTACTGCCAGGAATTTGGCAGGATCCACTTTTACTCAAAGGTATTTGGCAGGATCCACTTTTACTCAAAGGTATTTGGCAGGATCCACTTTTACTCAAAGGTATTTGGCAGGATCGCCATGTAGAAAGTCTGTTTTACTTTTAATTGAATTTATACTTTTTATTGTTTGGTCTTATTCTTGGTGCTCCGCGGTTAGAGCTACCAAGTGACTTTTTATTATTGCTTTTTATTTTTACAAAAGTCTTCTGCTTATATACTATTTGGTTGAGTGTTTTTACAAATCACACTCAACCTCGTAATTCTATTCTTATCCTAATTAGTCTATACCTTAACATAATAAAATACCAGGCAATCATGAATTTTGAGTGATTTCCAAAATTCATGATTGAGTGAAACTTTAAAATTTAAAGTGTTTAAATCTATGGGAACCATATGGGAAATATGATCTATTTATTAACAGTTTTTATTTTAATAATTTTTTATTTAAAACTGAAATATTTTGGGGTGTAATATGAAGCGTGCTGATCGGCGTGTGCGGACAACAAAGTCAAGGGCATTTTAGTGGTGCATTAATTTGAAGGCCACTTGACTGTTGTTTACTTAAACTGTGTGTGTGGGAATTTATTCTTGTTAATGCAATGCAACAACAACAACAATGTATTCTTTGTTTGTTTCTCCACTTGAACATTAATATTTATTTACCATACCAAATGTGTTGGTAATTAAGACTGTTTGTTACAGTACATGTGTGATGGTTATACTAACCGATCAGTCACACTACAGTTAGCATCGAACGATAGCGATCGCCATTCACCGTAACGTTGCGTCCAACAGCATCTTTGAAAAAATACGGTCCAATGATTCCACCAGCGTACAAACCACACCAAACAGTGCATTTTTCGGGATGCATGGGCAGTTCTTGAACGGCTTCTGGTTGCTCTTCACTCCAAATGCGGCAATTTTGCTTATTTACGTAGCCATTCAACCAGAAATGAGCCTCATCGCTGAACAAAATTTGTCGATAAAACACATTTCGAACCGAACACTGATTTTGGTAATAAAATTCAATGATTTGCAAGCGTTGCTCGTTAGTAAGTCTATTCATGATGAAATGTCAAAGCATACTGAGCATCTTTCTCTTTGGCACCATGTCTGAAATCTCACGTGATCTGTCAAATACTAATGCATGAAAATCCTAACCTCAAAAAAATCACCCATTACTTGTTAATATAGCGAAGATAGTTTAATTACTGTTTATAAATTTAAGGTGTCTGCCACATACGGTTCAAAAATAAGGCCATTTATTATCGGCATACCCTATAATTTTTAGTACATATATGTAGATATACATATAGATATACCAGTTTTTTGAAAATTGCAAGATTGTAACTTTTACGATTCTAGTAATATAAGGCGCCGAAGGACGGACACGGTCCGGAACCCTAAAAATATAGACGAATTAATATTAAGGCCTATTATTATAACTTGCCAATAGCTAAAGTTATCGGAGAGACAATAATAACGAGAAACTACTTATCTTTCGGATAAAATCCGAGAGATAAGAAATTATAATAATGGACATAAGGCTCGTTATTATAACTTGCATTTAAAGTAGCTAAAGTGAGCAATAAAGTGTTTAGTTATTATTCGTTATTACAGCTTTGTTTTCGGTCACTTTTAGCCTTAATAACGAACAAACTTATGATAACGCATTATTATATAATACTAACTTTAGCTATTTCCAATTTTATTAATGGGCCGAAGACGTCATTTCAATCAAATCAGAATAGAAGTTTGAATTTTTTTTTTTATCATTATTAAAATAATTTTTTTTTTTTTTTTTTTGTGATATTTTATTTTATTATAAAATGCAATTTTAGTAACTTTAACTGAAGATCCCTTACTGTACACTCCCATTAATTACTAGAAGTTACGTGTCCTTCTGTTGCAGTTGATTCTGGAATAGAAAAAAACGAAAAATGTTTTAAATGAACAGACTTCCCATAGACACGCACGTACTAAAGATTTAAGTTCATCCTGTAGTTCGCAATGAGTGGTTTGCCATTTGGGCTATATATGACACTTGTTGTTGTTGATTTAAGTTGCCGGTGGTGTTGAAGTATGTGGTAAAAATGTAGTTAATGGAAGTTTACCTTTATATTTCATGTGTTGCTCACAGTTTTCTTAATGTTTTGAAGAACCTTGACTTATTTATGTTTTAAAGGAACAAGGCAAACTGCATAGAGTTTATATCATCTAAAAATAGATATTTGTTTTTTTTTACATAAAGAATTTAGTAGCTAGTTAACGCACAATGGTTAGGTATCTAGTAAAAATAAATCAGTTTAGGGTTTTAATGCTTGAATATTGGATATTCAAGTAAAACTTCAGTTGTACAGTGGGGAGCAGAGGTGAGTGCATGTTTGTATTTTTTCTATTGCTAGGTGCATAAAAATAATAATAATGAAGCGATTTTCAAATTTCTTTTTATGTGTACTTTTCTATTTAGTTTTTTAACAAAACCCCTCATAAAACAATTTGAAAAACAATAAGCAATGAGAGAAAATTAAATAACAACAAAATAACTCGTATGTACTCAGTTTTGCTCATACTTCTGCTCAACTAAATTAGTAGAACAATTTTCAAATTTCCCGTTATTTTAAATTCAGTTTTCGATTTGAATGCTATAATCTGAGTTTTATTGATATACACCTTAGGTTTAAATTGTAATTAAATAACTTTATATACCAAAAAGTGTTGTTTTTTAATTTAAAACAAAAAGTTTATATTTTTTAAAACAATGAAGAAACTAAGGCGAATCGTGAAAAATTCGATTGTAAATATGACAATGGAAGGCTCTTTATCACGTGTAATTTAAGACAATCAGTGGAAAGTCGAAAGGGTAGGCTAGAAGCCATAAGCTATAAACTGATAGGAACGCACGCCTTATGGTGAGAAAGATGAAAGCTGAGAAGCTTGTAACGCCAAAAGAAGGTTCCCTAGCAATTAGTAAAATGTTAGACAATGGACAGCAGAGCGCTACATAACATTAGATACCTCGCTTCTGTGCATTGGTACATAAAAATGTTTTGGCACGTTTCAGATTTTACAATTAATGACTGGAAGAGCATAATATAGCTAGATAAGTCCAAATTAAACCGATATCTGAACATAAACAGTATTACTGATGCCAAGAGCAGGAGACACTAAAGATAACCAGCAACGACACCATATTTTACAAATGGTCAAGTAGGTCGGAGACAACATCATAGAGTGGGGTTGTTTTACATGGTGGTATGTTGGTCCATTGCAAAAAAGACTATTTAAATATATTACAGACCAACCCGATTTTTTAATATGACCGCATATCCTAAGGAAACACTGTGTTTCATTTGATGATGTGGCCTCCTCAAAGTCCCGACCTTAATCCAGTTAAGAATTTGTGGTCAATTGTAAAAAGATGATTGGGAAAATATCAAAGAGTTCCACGTAACTTAATAGAGTTGTGGCAACGTGTGCGCCTTAAGTGGCATTAAAATCTAGATGGAATTATATAAAAACTCATTGAAAATATGCTCAAACGCATAAATAGTGTATTACAAAATGGACCAATTACTAAAAATACGAAATATTTTAAATGTTACCAGAAAGTGCAAAATGCAGTAATTTTATTTTAATTTTTCTTTCAATATTAAGTTTTTTGTTTTGTTTAAAAGCACTATTATTAACAACTGAATAATAAATAAAATAAAAAATTTTATCGCTTCATAATTAACATTTTTATGCGTCTACAAATGCAGAAAATACAAACATGTAGCCACATCTGCCCTCCACTGTACGAACATACATACATACATACATACATATTTCAAGGTTGTTTATTTTTATTTTAACAATTTTGTGTTGTTACTTAAAATCATATAGAACTAAATTCTGAATTCTTTTGTTAAGACACCTCTCATAAAATCAATTTTGCATATTTGCATGCAACATAATTAATTATTTACATGAACCTTTACTTTTACTTGCGGTTGCTCTCAAGCCAATGGTTTAGAAAAGAGTTGTTTATTACCTCCAAGTATTCCTTTCCATAAATACTTATGACTACTGATGGCTATCGGTAAAAAGGTTTAATTAAAATTTGTTACACCACCAACCAAGCCAATTCAATAAAATTTCAAACATTATTTATGGACCGAAACCTCAACTAAAGGATGCACAAGTACGTACACACGAAGACAAAAGAGAACAGCTTAAGGGATGGAACCATACTAATTAACATTTTAAAGCAAAAATATACAAACATTAAAAATTAAATGTGAAACAACAAAAACAAAAAATAAAACAGATACCATACAACAAAGTTACACTTCTTCATCTAAACATTTTTTAACGCAAATATTATCCCTTATTTGGCAAAGATGGAATGGTACTTTTTTGAAAAGACCATATAATAAAATATATAATAAAACAGTAACTCGTTTCCGTCTGTCTGTCTGCTTTTCGTTTGTGTTCGCATCACGTAAAAACTATTGGATGGATTTTAACAAAATTTTGTGGTGAGGTACTTAGCATGATTCCAATATAGGATACTTTCTTCCGCAAAAATATTTCATTTCCAAGTGAAAGTGGACAAAAAGCAGTAAAAGTACGCAATTTGCGGTTTAAGGTACTGAAATTGTCGGTTTAAAAATGGGATATTTCGAACACGGTTGCGCACCTTTTATTTTTGAAAGTGGGATATATTAAATAATAGATGGCGCCAATTAAATAAAATTTGCATTTTTACTTTGTGTAATTACATTGTCAATAAAATATTTTAAACACCTCTTACAGAGGTTTACAATAGTTTTTAAAAAGCATATACTTAAATATTGGACTTGAAACTATTTAAAAATCGAGTAAAGCTATGCTATGCTATTTAAGCAAAAAGACTGGTACCTTGAATAAGGGACCTTGAATATTTTATTTGTTTTTATTTGTAAATTATTTTTTCTCCATATATTTAACTAATGAAACTTCTCAGGAACGGAGTAATTGGGCAACATAGTTTATTAAATTTTATATATACATATACCTATGAAGATTGAGATATTACACTTTTGGTTAAAGAAAAAATTATTAATAAGTTTAAAAAAGAATTTAATTTCGTTTTAAAATTTTATAAAACAATATTTAAATTTATTCGTTTTAATAAAATATTTCTAAAAGTTTCCCATTATACTTTTCACAAAATTTCTTTCAAATCTCTGCTATATATATAATTCTTATTTTTTTCCCTCCTTGATTTAAAAACTATGGCTCTTTTTTAATTTACTTTTAGCAATAGCCTAAAGTATTTCGAAAAATTACGAAATTGGGTACAATTTTTATCCAAAACATTGTACAAAATTTCGCCCGTTTTAGGATCATGTTAATATTACTGACCATTTAAAATTTTAAGGTGTAGCTATGTATGTATGTATGCCGTCTCAAGGATGTAGCCTAAACTATACCTTCGTATTATTACTTGTTATTTAACAAAGCCTTTACTCACACAACAGAGTATTTATGGTCTCCGAGCAGTATACTTTTCAGATTTTGTATGGTACTCCACCACGTCAAAAAATTAAATCTGATTTCATGGTACCCCACAAAAAAATATTTAACATGAAAGTCCATTTATATTACAGTTGAAACAAAAACGAAGGCACGTTGTAGAAAAATGCCATAACTCCTTAACTATAAGAGACAATTCAATAGTTAGTAGAGGAGACAAATGACTTTTAAAAGAGAAGTATAAAGGACTTAAATATAAATCTTTATCTATACATATATATCTATACATATAATAAAATATATACATACATACATATAATAATATAGTTACTCATTTCCTGTATGTCTTTCTGTCTGTGTTCGCATTACGTAAAAACTACTGTAATATGAATTAAATTGATTGGATTTGATCCGCCAGTAAATAAAATACTGTTGTCATACCTTTCGCTGAAAGTAATTCGCTGAATTACTTACTGTTAAATAGACAGTTGAATAAAATTTGTATTTGATATGTATTTTTACTTTGTGGAATTACATTGATATTAATGTATTTTAAACACCTTTTACAGAGGTTTACAATAATTTTTAGAGTTTTATATAAATTTTATTCAGTGTTGGGTATCTTTATATTAAGTAAATACGCATACGTCAAGCACTATAAGAGTCTTAAAAATTGGTGTGTATAACTTTCAAAGCAAAATCAAAAAAAAATTTTATCAAAACGCAAATAACGTGTATGGGCATAGCTAGTCATATATAAAAATAAAAATTGAAAATGGCAACAGTTTTAAAATTTTTTCACGATTAACAACCGTATACAAAATTTACATCTACACCTATATATGCCTTTAAGCGAAGTTTTGGGTACTCCGCAACGAAACCCAAACTGCAATACTCATGGTAAGTTTTGTTTCAATCAGACTAGTAGTTTAGAAACAAAAGATATATTTCCCAAATATGTTGATTCTACTCCACTGTGCCATGTTGTATAGCTTTTACCATTAGGATCGATCGATTTTGTTCGCATTATTAAAAGAACAACAAGATAACCTATGTTTATAGTAGGTTATCTGGGAATTCGGTTAATTCGTTGAATTCATTTCAATACGAACACGAAAAGAAGGTCTAACGAAATTAATGTGATTCATCTACCTCTAAGGACACAGAATATGTATATGTTCTTTCCCCAATTCAGCTTTTAATAATGGACTTTTATGGTAGTCCACCAATGTACGAGTTTTGATTTAAAAAAATATTAGTATAGCCGATTTTAAAAACTATGGCCGTGGCTGATTCATGTTACTACTAATAACTGTATTGCATTACAGCTATTCGAGTCAGACCAATCAGTCTATGCTAGAGTGAGAAGAAATAAAGGTGGCCTGACTGCCGTTAAACGGCGCGGGCTTCGTTTATACAACAGATCAGCTTTACGACTGCCGCATAATTTGAAACCAAGGTTTTTGTAAATTCTTCGTATATCTCTTCAATGCAGCGCCGAATTTCAATCTACCCAGATAAAATAATCCAGAAGCGTTAAATCACAAGACATCGTTAACTCAGGAAAAAAAGGGTCTACATCGCTGTAAATGCTCTGTGAGACTAACGTTGATAATATAGATCCTTGGTTGCAGCAAGAAGACTATAAAGCCGGCCAAACACTCAAGATGTTGCAATAGAAATTTGAAAGTCGTATACTCTTATACGAATTTCACGCTGCTGTACTATTTACTCTGGGCTCATTTACATTGACGAGACAAGCAAAAAAATATGGTAAAAATATTTCTGAGATGACGAACGGATGTCTACATCCTAACTAGTGGTAAACATTTGTCCGACATCATATTCCATTTGTAGTTCCCATATTTCTACTTTACATTAGTATTAATAAAATTTAATTTACAAAAAGTTTTTATTGATTTATCAGCCGTAGTGAAGCGAATAAAAAGATTGCAAATTTGTTTATCGCTTTTTTCCTTCTCCCCTCTTTTAGACAATAATCTAATAAACCATATTTCTTTTTATATACTTTGTTTAAGGTCTCATTTCCATTCAACTCGAATGGCAAGCCAGGACGAATCTACCATTGGAATTTGCCAGTCATTAAAAAGATGCTCGAAGATAATCAACATTTTCCCAGAATAGCTACAATAGAACCAAACAAAGTCGAACAATTAATTGACATAAAAAATATACCAACATGGTCAAAACCATGGGAAAATGACTCGATTGAAAAATCCTACAACCAGGATTCAATGATGAGCTATAAAAAGTCACTTAAACGTAAATCACCAACTTACTATGCACCAGCCAGTGCGGTCAATAAAAATAGTTTCAATAAATATTTTTCTGGCAATGGCAAACCTAAAGGTTTTTATGTCATAAAAGAGAATCAAAAGAAACCATTATACTATAAAAATATTGTAGCGTAAAAGATTAAGCAGCGAGAAGTTAAATACTACACACAAGGTAAAAAGGAAGGGATTGGCTAAAAAAATGTTGAAATAAATTTTTAAAAGATTAAATAAATAATATTGGACTCTATCATACTCTTAAAGGAAACAAAAGCCATATTAATACAATTTTATTTTCTTTTGCAAAGAAAGGCAAATTGTGTAGCTAATAATGATAGACATTATATTTATTGCAAAATATACATACTCGTACATCCTAAATTTTATTACTCAAGCATAAAGTTAAACTTTAGACTTATCAAAAGACTAATAATAGTATTTAAATAAACAAAAGTAAAGAATACACAAAAACATTTTATACTTTTATAACCTAAAATTTGCAAGGGTTGCTTTCACAGTGTTTTTAAAATGTTAAAGGTAATCTAGGTTAAATTAAAAATTTAAATACGGTTAGTGGAGTGTGATTAAATAAAACAAATATATGTATGTATATTTAAATAAAAATCAATTCAATTCTAAAACCAGAATAAAGTTGATTTTTAATACGAAGAAGCTGCTTTGCCAAAATGAGATCATTTGTGAAATCCGCATTCAACTTAACATTGTAAAACCGACCCTTAGCAATCAAAACTAATCGATTTACATAAAATTTAATGGCTATTTCTTATCGAAGAAAATAAATTAAAACAATATATTTTTATAATTCCACACACAATACGATACAATAAATACTAATTTAAACGAAAACGAAAATTGTAATTGTAGTAATTTTAGTAATAATTTGTTTAGTTCTTATTCTCATTAAAAATCGGTATTTATTTAAATGAAAAGTTTATTAAATAATTAGATATCATTTCAAAATCAAACATATAAAAGTAAATTGTTATATATTTAAATCATGATTTACAAAGAGGTACATTTAACAAAGGGTAGAGTTTTCTCAACTCCTACTTTGGGCAATGTTTCGAAAATATGTAATGGGAAATTTAAACTTGCTGCCGCTAGCGTGCAAAATTGATATTGTCTTACATTATCGACTCTGATGTTTAAAAGCAAGTTCAAATAGTAAACTGAAGTTGATTTTGCCTATTTGGTGAATTTTGTACATTCAGCTCAGTGCTTATTAGTAATTAAAAGTAAAAACTAATAACTAAAAATATATAAACTTGTATTTTTTTTCACAAATTGTATGAGGCACCCTTTAATTTATATTTTTATTACTTGTTTTTTAACAATTTTAGTTCTCTGCCTCTTGCGGTCTCACGTCTTCTATGGGTCAACCTAAAATTTTTAATATTATCTTTTGTTATATGGACATAGCACGAATGATAGAAAACAAGATTACGCCATGCGCATGTTTTCCCATTAGATGACGTAGTTCGGCCAATTTAAAGTTGCTGAGTCTGTAATCAACAAATTACTTCAAATATATACGTACAAAAATCTAAGTAATAGGCAAAATATGGCAACCCTGCAAATAAACTCTCAACATTTATATTAAAAACAATAGTAAGACATTTTCGTGACGTAATTCGGCCAACATGCACAGAAAACTTCAATTTTATTTTCGTGATGGCGTAACCTTGTCTTCTATCATCCTTGTGGACATAGCTTACACACTTACAGCGGATATAGCCTACACACTTTGTGTAAATTTCAACGCTCTGCCTATAACGTTTTAAAAGATAAGACAATATTCGATAAAATTATAGCCTCTATGGGGGACACCGTATAATTTAATTTTTTTTTTATACTTGTTGTAGCGAACATAACTATAAATAGTCTATGTGTAAATTTCTGCTCTTATCGGTTTAAACGATAACGCCATATCAAACCAACCACATGTTTATGTATTATAACCACTTAATGATGAAATATTAAGAAAAACTTGTTTATCATGGCCAAAGTTTTGTTTGCCACAACTAACATTTGTTCACCGAAACCATATGTTTTTACAGATAACATAATATTTTTTTTTTTTTTTTTTGTGTACACTTAATCTTAGGCATTTCCAATTTTCTAATCGTTTTAAATAATAGACTTTTACCCCTCGTCTCCATTGGTCATTAATATGTCTTAACAAGAGTCAAACTTCATATGAAAAAAAAGCATTATTATTAATACTGTTTTTTTATATGAAGTTTGATTTTTGTTAAGACGTGTTGATAGCAAATGAAGACGGGGGGGTTTAAATTAACATGATTTTTCTGTTGATAAAAATTGTTTTCTGGAAGAACATATTACATATCGTTAGCTAAAATGCAAAAAGGCATAACTAACAAAAATATAATTTTGCAGGAGAAGCAAAAAACTTTGTAAAATGAAAGATGTACAACACGTCCCTTTGTTTTTTTGTTAATAAAAGTGTCAGGTTTTGTTCGCAGAAGTGTAAAATTTTAACAAGACATGAAGTTTAATACCATTCATAATAATCAATCAAAAACTCGATTTTGAATGTTATGTTAGTTGCGTCTTTTTGCATTTTAACTAACGATATATAGTTTTATAGATGAATTTAATTGGTACTACACACAGTATCATTTTCGAATAGCGCATTCTATTACGCATTCAGACCACAGGTTATATTTAAGAATGTGTGTCCTTTTGATAAAACTATACTGAATTCTGCGATTACCAAATGCTTCGCCCGCCCGTTGAAGAGAAAGTGTGCCTTATTATTTAATAAATTTTTTTGGAAATCAAATTTAAAGAATTTTGTCTCTGGACTTCTTTCATTGAGTAATATGGATATTGTAAATACAAAATCCTTTGCGATATTCGTAACGTATTGTAATATAAAGACCTCAGCAGCTGCGTACGACAACGGTGTGACTACAGCAGAGTAGGTATTCATCTCTTCTTTCATTTTCCATATTCATGAAGAAACTGTTGATTTCCTTTTTGTTTTCTTCACTGTCCACGAAAGAAATTTTGTATTGCGTTTGTTTATTCACTGCACATAAATAAGTTTCACACACACATTTTTCATATTCATGGATGTTTGCTTTTCAAACTGTTCACATCTCTTTGTCCATGAAGTAATTTTTGTTTAGCTTCTTTCTTTTTCATCGCCCATGAAAGAAGAAAAAATTTGTTTCAAAAATTGTTCACCACCATTCTTCTTCTTTTTACCCCATACATTAAACATTGAGTATGATTTCTTTCGTTTGTACGAAGTGTGAAACGAACATGAAAGAAAATAAAAAAATTCCTTGTTTATTTCAAAGAATATATTTTAAAGCCAATAGTAAATGTTTACTGTTTTATTGAAAAGGGTTATTAAATGTATGTTCTTACCTACATAAATATGTATGGATATGTGCGTTATGTACATATAATTGTAAATATTTAGGATGTCTAATGAAAATGTGCATTGACCTCTTATTTTTAATTGTAAAAACATGAGAGCAGGTCAATTTATAACCCTTTTCAAGAGAACATTTACTATTGCTTTAAAATATATTCTTTGAATTGAACGACGCATTTAGTTTTTTTTTTCATGTTCGTTTCACACTTCGTACAAACGAAAGAAATATAAATAAATATTTAATGTGTGGTGAAGAAAAAAAGAAACGTCATGAATGCTTCATTACGAATGGTGGTGTTCAATTTTTGCTTCTTTCATTGACGATGAAAAAGAAAGAAGCTGGACAAAAATTACTTCATGGACAAAGAGATGTGAACAGTTGGAAAACCAAACACCTATGAAGATGAAAAATGTGTATGTGAAACTTATTTGTGTGCAGTGAAAAAACTAAAACAAACGCAAAACAAAATTTCATTCATTGAAAATGATAAGAGAATGAACAAAAATGTACTATTCATGGTGAAAAAATACGTACCCTGGACTACAGTCACAACGGTGGTCGCATAGCTATGATGACTTCAAAATAATCGTTTTACTTTAAATGTGTGTTTAATGCATTAAATTTAATTTGAAATTTTATCATAAATTCTATCGATAAAATATTTGGGAGTTATCAATAATCTCAACACTGGAACAAACAATATCTTTAAAGATTTATACTCATAATATTAGAAACAACAATCCCCATTAAACTGGCTCTTTTTTGACTTTAATTACCGCAATTTTTTAAATCTTTTGCACTAAAAATCCAAACTTTGCATTTTAAAACACTCATATTTTTGGCATTGTAAAAAATTGTCACTTTTTAAGAAAAAATAGTCAAATCGGAATTTTGCATTTTTTTAGCAAAATCGTTCAAAATGACGATAAAACGTCAAATCTGGCAGCCGTGATACTGATCCGAGTCTGAAACAAATTTCAAATTGTATGCTCTGAAGGTCGATAATGTTTTCCAACGTACATATATTTATATTCAGCACTATGGGTATTTTTTTCCTCAAGGGCTCGTTTTCATAATACGATTGGAGAGTTTAAAAACGTTTTTACGTGTAAAGGTGCCAATAATATAAAATTCGTTTAATAATGCATATCTTGATGTTTGAAGGATATTTGGCATTGTCAAGTAGAAACTCATCCTGAGCCACCCTCTAGGTCTTTATGATTCTTCTAACAACAAATACTTTATTCAACAGATCTTAAAAATTATTTGTTTTCAAATCTGAACACAATCTATATTTTTGCTCAAATAAATTTGACCAATTTTTAATAAACTTTTCAATTAAATAAGTAAATTTCTTAAAAATGAAAATGCAAAAGCGATAAAATTATTATAATATTAAAATGTTTATGTTACTTGCAACTAATATTAAGTAAATTTTGTTTTATTTTTATATAAGTAAATTTGATTTATATTCGCAAATATGTATGTTCATTGATTATTTATTATAAGAAAAACTAAACTTTGAATAAAAATTTTATACAGAATTTGTAACAAACTATCGGGACTGATAACATTAATAAATCAACAATTTTTTTCAATAAATTAAAAAATGTTTTATTTATTAAAATTATTCGAAAGATATTTTATAATATGTACTATATGTACATATGTATGTATACCGACATGCAATTTCTTTATAAAGTTACAGAAATTTAAGCAGAGCTGTAAGAGGATGAATAGAAAAAGCGAGAGTCTTCGGTACATATAAATACAAGATGGCTTATAAAACGTATAATACTTTAAATAGACTGTTTTGTAATAAAACAAAAGATAAAATATCAAATCCTATAAAAATATCAAGTCAAATATAGTGATCAAAATAACTTTAGAATTGTAATATAGCCTCTGCTGGTAAAACGAAGAATTAACTGAAAACTAGAATAGCTGGACATAAATCAAAATACAGAAAGAATATTAGTTCACAATAAACATATACATACCTCAAATTAAAACATCCATAATGACACCCTTTATATTTTATTTTTTGTTATTATGCAAATTGCAAGTGTTTTCCTCAGCACTTTCTTTAAATTCCGAGGGTCTACATAAAACATTACAACAAATAAGGCTATATAAATCAAATGATATCACCTATGGGTTCACCCTTTAATTCCTACACAAAAACATTTTTCTGCACCAACTAAAGGTTTCAATAAGTTTTAAAATAAAGTTTAATTATTTTTTTAAATTATTTATAATATATATTTGTTTAAAACAGACCAAAAAATGCCTAATTAAACAAATAATTGAATCAATTAATTGTTTAATTAAATTTTAATCTGACACCAATTAGAACCTTTAATTGGTTTTGATTTAACGCGGTTTGAAAATAATAAAATAATTTTTTTACACGACTTTATTCCATTTAGCACGATTCAAAATCTTTTGAGCTTAGATTTTTTTCTTATCAAAAACTAGCTATCCCCGGTGCGCTAATAATTTTTCACTTTGTACGCTACGCGCTAATAATTTGTACGGTACGCGCTAATAATTTTTCACTTTGTATAGGAGGTACCACGCCCTCCATTCAAATTCAGTCTGTATTTCTCTACACAATGTATCTTAATATGGGGGTTACTGATGAAAATTCTCTAGATATAGGATAATAATTTTTTACTTTGTATGGGGGGTACCACGCTCACTGTCCCAATTCAGCCTATGTTTTTCTAGAGTATCCGCATGGGTATGGGATTTACTTGTAGCCACTTTGAAGACCACACCTATTATAGTTCTCTATATACAAAATAATAATTTTTCACTTTGTATGGGAGGTACCACGCCCACTGTCCCAATTCATTCTGTATTTTAGCAGACTATGCGCCAGGAACACGATAATAAAATTTTTTACAAGCATTTTTACCTATTAGAGCAATTGAAATGGTGCAAATACACATTACTTATATGATTTAGTAAAATAAACATGATTTCTTGTTATTGATAAAATTCTCGTTTTTCACAAATTTTAATAGATTTTAGAGATAAGGAACCAATCACCTATTTTTGTATATGATCAATGTCTTTTTTTACACGTTGTTTTTTACACGGATTTTTCTGTAACCAATCTACCGTGTAAAAACAGAATTTGGTGTACTGTATAAATTTCAAGTGTCTTTAGTTGGTGTCAAATAGAAAGGTCCCAACTCAAATTATTGTAATTTCACAGAAGGAGGTAAAAACACTATAGAAACTGTAATATTCACAATATAATTTGTAATGTACAAATGCTTCTAAAAAAATTACTTTTTACACTATTGCAATAAATCTTTGTTACGAGGATTATTTGTGTGAAATGTATTGGAATCACTGAAAAACTAAATTTCATAAAAACACGAGTTAGGGACTTTCTACTTAAGACCATTGCTATCTATCGATAATGGTTCAAAATATAAGGTCATTCACATCAAATTAGGTGAAATATGGGGTCACCCGTGAACTTCTGTGACTGGTAGCTGCTGTCCAGAACTTTATCAAGATTCCAAACACTTGCTTAGCCTTAGTTAGTCGGATTTAAATATCTTCGCTACAGCCACCGGAAGTAGCAATAATGCTGCCGAAGTAGCAAAAGGTTGTGACATCTTCCCCAACAGTGAAAAAGCGGTAGCTGTTTGTTACATGGAAACACATTGATTTAGTTTTCGACATATTTTCATTTGCATATCTTGCCGATTGTGTGATGTAAACAGATGACATCACCATAGTCAAGGTCTGTAAGTCTTCCAGACATGAATAATGTGATTCCATGAATGGGATTCACGAATAGTACAGGGATAGGACACGTCTTTGTCTTACACCTGTTTTAAAGCTTAAGTTTTCGTTAACTTTATCTTCGTGGAGCACTCAGCAAGTTGCATCCATATACAAACCTTTTACGAGTCTGATTAATTTATCCGAAATTCCTTTACACTGCACCGCCTTCTATATGCCGGAGTAGTGGAGTGAGTTAAACGTATGATTGAAAATCTATAAATATCAAATAAAAGTTCGATTGCCATTCGTCAGTATGCTCAGTAATTATGCGAAGACTGTTGATGTGGTCTAGACATGATCTATTTAGCCTCAACCCTGTCTATTCTATACTTAATTCAGGCTCTGATGCCACAGGTAGGCGTTTAAATAAGATACTTGCAATAACCTTGTTAAGCATATTTAAACGGGTGACGCCTCTCCAATTTTTTCACTCTCTCTGGTTTCCTTTTTTTGGAATGTTGATTATTAATTTTTCACTCGGAAACGTTTCATTCTGCCAAAAGTGTACTACTAACGGTTGTATTATAGTTGTCGAACGCGATTTATTAGCTTTAAATAATTCAGGGGGAATATTATCAGGCCCTGCAGCTTTGTGGGAGGCAGGGTGTTTACATAATTTATTTGGTTGTGATCGGCGTGGTGGCAGAACTCAACCACTTCGTAATCGTTTGTGCTATTAAGCATGTTCTGATAGTGGTCTTCCCATACTAGCAGTTGACCTTCTTTTATGTATTCTAATTCACCATTCACATTACACAAGGGCCTCATATTAAAATGATTATGACCAGCGAGTAATTTCGTGATCCTATACTTCAAGTGGTTTAAAAGATAAGACCACATAAGTCAAATTACGTACGCTTTAATTTTTAGGTAAAGTTTTTTATTAATCTTTTTTATTTGTGCTATAGCTATACTCACTTCGGGAAAATTTACTGTTCAAAAGCCATCAACATGTCTAAATAAAAGTTAAACTTCATATAAAAAAACATTAGCGGTATTCAGTGTTTGATGCTAAAGGTCTTGAAAAAGTGCAAATGCGTTATATCATTCAAATTTAACAAAAACAATAGGTATTTTGTTGTTGGAATTAAAAAAAAAAGCTATTATATTATGCACTTGCACTTTTGGAAGACGATTTGCATCGAATACTTTACTGCGCTATTATTTTTAATACTGTTTTTTGTTGTATGAAGTTCGACTTTTGTTAAGCTATGTTAAAGGCTAATGTAGACGGGGGGTTGTTAGAACATTTGTTCGAAAGTTTGACTTTTAAACAATGCCATCTGTGTTCATCAAGCATACATATCCTATTTTCTTTGCTATAAGCATTCAAACAACATTGACGACAAACATCTTAAGCCTAGTACTCTGTTCGAATTTGGGAAAATGTTGAGAAACATGTATTATTTCACAAGGAAAATTTCACATTTAAAATGTGGTGTCTATTACGCGATTTGGAAGAATTTTACGATTTTATTGCTTTTAAGTATACCACATTGTTTTACAAATGTTAACAAAAGCCAGGTGATCAGCTGTTGTTTGAAAAATTTCGCATGATATAATGCCCATTTGCTTTGTTTCACAACTTTGATAAAGTGTTGCCAGAAACATTTCAATGTTTTACCACAGCAAAAACAGAGTACTACTTCTGCAACATTTTTTCATGACTTTTTCATACAAATTTTTTATGTACATATGTTTTCCGCATGAAAAACTGAACAGAGTACCAGGCTTTACAGAAGAATATAAGAAATTTTAGAATTTAAGAGTTGTGAGCCGTTTTCTATCATTAAATATGCCGAACATATTAGACTAAAAACAGACTTTGTGGAGGCTGTTTTTAAGATGCCTGTCGCATAATGTAGTAGCCCATTCCTTAACTACAGCAAGTGTAGTATTTTGAGGACATAGTCTTGTTGCAAAATACAAACTTCCAATATACTTTTGTACTTATATTACTCCATTTACCTTCAACAAACGCTATCTTTTAAGTTGTAAATTATGCTTTTGCTCCGCATTTTAGCTTTGTTATTTCTTCTGATTCAGATTAAGTTTAAAATATGCACATATTCGCTACTTTTAGATCTCACTTTAGCTCTTACTGAAAAATCCGTCATTAGAGACTTTATTAAAGTTCTTGAATACATGAAGATCATGAAGATTATTTTTGGCTAAGTTTCGAACACAATATCCTTACATCAAAAAATTTTATTGCATGTTACATATTTGAAAATTCCCTTTAAATCAACGATTTTACCAAAGTATTAAGTAATTTTCAGGAATATTAGGAAAAATTTCAATCAGATTTTTAAATTAATTTTAAAATTTCGTTGCAATGTCAACTTAATCTGTTTAAGTTTTTTAACAATCACAAAACATTTTTTTTAATTACAATATGAACTCATTACTTTTAATATCTGCATTATCATATACAAAGCCATCAAACTTCTAAATCATTTTAGGTCTTTAGACCTCATAACGATATTGACATGACTGAAAGACCACCACACTTCAAGGTAAGTTAACGACAACAAACCCCAGATATAAACTTATTCATAAACGTTTACTAGAATGAAGTTGAATAAAAAAGCAAAAAAATACGAAAATAAATAACGAAAATGTACCCTGGAGAATTTATATACATTTTACTCGTATCAAAGGAGTGCTTATTTAAAATATACAAAGTTCTTACATAGTATGTATTAGAGATGGTACCGTGAGAGAAAAGTCATGCACGCTTACGATAAAATAAATTTCCTCATGCACGAACTTATTTTTTTTTTTTTTGTTTACGTTCATGCACGCTCACTTGAGTATAAAAACTAAATTAGGAATCAATCGCACAAACATTCTACTCACGTTCATGCTCGTAAAACAAAGAATCAATCACGATCATGAGTGGTTCACTGTAATCACGTGAGCGGTGCCCATCTCTAGTATGAATCAACACAGCATTCTTAAAACTCTTATGAGCAAGTAATGCCTTTAGGTATGTCAAGTTAAGCTCATATCAGGATATTGCGATGTCTGGTGTGCGTTCTTTGTGGTGCTCCAGCCAATTTTTTATTGGTATTTTATAAAGTTTCATTTCATTTCATTTTGTTTCTTTTCTTTTGTTGTTCTACCACTTCCTTCGTACGAGAATGTTTATAAATCAAAAAATATGTTTGTTGGATTTTTTTCTGGCTAAATACTAAAAAATAATGTTTTTGTTATGCTCGAATAAACCTTTAAGACGTGAAGTTTTTATTTTCAAATGAAAGTGAAAAAACAAAAATTGAAAATAATTTTGATTCATGATGACTCATAATCATTGTGCAGTAAGAAGGACAAGATATTTTTACGATTTTAGAAGCTTTTAAGTATTTTTCAATAAAGCGACAATTAATTATGAAACCATCCTTCCAAATGAATGGATTATCATAAATAAAGAACTTTTAAGAGATTTATGTATGATTGGTTAATAAATATGCTTAGTCAAATTACACTATAGTGCATATGCAAATTTATAAGGTAAGTTATAAATGATTCTGTCCTATGCGGATAGAAAAAGTTTACTAGAGGCAAATCGCACGATCTAGGTGGCCAATTGATATCACCTACGCCAATAAACTTTTAAATCGTTTATGCAGAATATGTATTGTTTCGTTCGCTAATAGAAATATAGCAACTCGTTTATTTGTGTCAAAAGAAATTGGTAATCTATAGCGTTCGCGGTTGACTATAAGAGACTCACTCTCCAACGTAGTTTGCAAAGAAGTACGGATTAAGCGGGAGTCCACACCCGATGAATTCATATCGTGATGAACCTAAAATTTATATCATGATGAAAATTCATCTCGTGTAGACTTCATTTAGTAGCATTATATCAGCGTTATGATATAATCATCAGAGCTCATGTACAGATAATTATATTCTGTATGTGTAAAACGTAATTTCAAATGAATTAATTATTTAATATTATGCTAATTACCCATAACGTTTTTTAACAAATGTATTTTTTACACTGACGTTTATTTTTGTTTTTATTGCAAAAAAAGGGGACAAGCGAAAAATATCATTTTTAATTTCTTTCACTAAGTTTTTAAATAAAAAGCAATTAATATTGCGTGGCAAGCATAAAAAAGTACTTTTTTGGTTTCTTTTACTAGTTTTAAATACATATTTAAGGTTAATTTCATATCTTAAGCTTGCGGCGAAAAATTAAAAATGATTCGCCATAATTACCCCAATCACGAATAATTATTCCCATGAAAAATCTCCCAAAATTTTTATCGTGAATGATTTCTACCGTATTGGAATCATTCACGATAGAAAAATTTGGGAGTTTTTCATGCGAATAAATATTCGTGATTGGGATGATATTCACCCCAATGCATCAACGTCTCCCCCTATGTATTGATGATATTGATAAACATTTGACAGTTCCTCTGCCGACATAATGGTCCAAAATTCATACCAAAAATGTTCCTCGTTAATAAATGTGATTTTTTGGTTCAAATATTCTTTAGTGAACATTCATTTGGATAACATAGTTTTATCGTTTAGATGTGCTTTTTCATTATCTGACGAAAAACTACCATAATCCTTTAAAACCTTGATTATAAAACGATGGTCACTACAAGTAAATCTTACTTTGAAAATGCTTTGTAAAAGTTGTATAAACTAGTAAAAGTTCTATCGTAACTAGAGTTTATTCGATTAAGGCCCATTATTATAACTTGCAATAGCAATAAAAGTCAGGTTCTTATCACTTTAAGCTAAAAGTGAACGGCAATCTGTAATAAAGAATAAGGAATAAAGTTATAATAACGAGCCTAAGTAATCTATTCATATAATAAAACTGCAAAAGGACTATTTTTGTACGTGAAATAATTTTTGAAAATTTTGTAGCTGGTAATCGAAATCGAATACAAAACAGCAATTTTTTAATTTTTGCCTGTCCGTCTATCTGTGTTCGTATCACGTAAATACTACTGGATGAATTTTAATAAAATATTGTGAAGAGGTACCTTAGTATCACGGTTCAAATATAGTACATTTCAAAAGAAAATAGAGAAAAAGTAGTGAAAGTACGCAATTTTACCCATTCAATGGTACTGCAAATTCTTTACGATAACTTTTATTTTGAAAGCGGGATATTTTAAACAACTCACAACACAACTCCACAATAATTTTGGAATTTTATATAAATTTTAGAGCTCTATTTATAAAGCCTTTGTTTCCAGGGATGGATACCTCTATATATAGTAAATACATAAACTGAAGCACTATAAAAATCAGTCTAAGAATTTGGTATGAATTATTTAAAAACAAAATTGAAAATAATATTGTCAGGACACCAAAAAAATTGTTTTCAAATATACCATTACAGATTTAATTTAAACTTTTGTTATTTATATTCTTTCACTAACAAGTATAATTTAAAAAAAAAATTCAATCTCTTACAGTTGTTTAGCTAATCAGTATCAAAATAGAAAAATATCGCTTCTATTGTACAAGTTCTCGTTTTAAAGGGGATTTAATAAGCTTTAATTTGATACCATTCCTGAAAAAATATTACAATTTTTTTAATTAAAAAAACATAAATTTTTGAGATAGTGTCTTTACGCAAAAATAACTAGAGTTTATTCGATGAAGACCTATTATTATAACTTGCCAGGATGTTAACGAAGTGATAAGTAGTTTTTTGTTATAATAAGTAGACTTTAAGCTAAGCTACATACTTCAATACAAGCTGCAATAACGAATAATAATATAGATCACTTTATTGCTCACTTAAGCTAAAGTTATACATACTTTAGTTTTAGGGTAAGTTATAATAATATATACATATAATAAAGTAGTAACTCATTTTCGTTTGTCTGTCTGTCTGCTTTTCATATATATGTTCGCATCACGTAAAAAGTACTTGTCCCAAAATAGCATACTCTGCTTCCGCAAAAATATTTATATAGCCAATAGATAAAATTTGTATTTGTTTAAGTCGAGTACGTGTTGTATAATTCGGTTATTTTATGAAACACATACATACTTAGGTAATTATGTGATTACATTATTTTTGTTATTTAGCGTTAATTTTTAAAATTTGGTAAGAACACTAAGACTTGAGTGTTGGATTTTTCTCTTATAGGTGCTACTCTATATAAGTAAGTCTTACAATAGGTGTGGAATACTTTCAAAGCAAAATCGAACCAAATATTATCAGGACGCCTACGACGTGGCGGGCACAGCTAGTACAATATAAAATTTTATTTTTTGGGTCATTTCTATTTTTGGCGTTGATTAGTGCGGACGCGATTTTTTTAAGCTCCCATTAACAAAAAACAAAACATACATTGAGTGAATAATTTCAAACAAAAACAAAAAAACAAACCTGTTTAATACAACAACAAAGTTGTCTGTAATTTTTTTTCTTTCTCTTTATTTTTTACAATGGCATATTGAATTGCTACTTTGAAAATAAAACAAAAACAAATGGACAATATTGTATTAAATAAAAACAAAGAAACTGAAAATAATTTGAGTGTAAATGCTACACCAGTTATACGTGCCCAATCTTGTTCGTCGCTTTTGTCATATGATTTGTCAGTTTGATAACCCATATGTAATTTCATGTGTTTGTCAAAATAGACATTTTATATACGGTTTATAATTTTTGCTTTCAAACGTACATGTGTAATTACATCTGACATAACCTACAATATATATTTTTTCCGCCACACAGTTTTGTATTGCCAACCACAGCTTATGCAAAGATAGAAACATAGTGCTTTTAGTGCTTTTGGTACCACAAAAAACCTAAAATAACAAAATATCAAGTTGGCATTACAGGATGTCAGATGCTTTGTCACATCAAAATATAACACGTTCTAAATGAAAAATGTCATATGTATTGTACACATGGAAAACACACATGTTATGTTTCAAAAGGTTTACATGATGTGTTTAGAATATACACATGGAAAAGTAACAAGTCATATGACAAATACACGCCGTGTAAAAGCACTTTAAGCGATGACAATAAAATAATTACAAACAAGTCGCCTTCTGAACACACAAAACTATTATGGATAGTGCAGAAAAACCTAAGACGCATGTGGGAATGGACAGATACACAACTGTATTGAAAAGAGGTCGAAGCCCTTTTTTCGATTAGACGCTTATTTAAGAAGAAAAATAAGATCTTCATATAAAAAAATTTATTTTTTATGAAAAATATATGTCGTCACGGATTTTTGTCCTTTTTTCGATTAGACCCTTATTTAAGAAGATACATCAAAAATAAGATTTTCATATTAAAAAAATTTATTTTTATGAAAAATATAGGTCGTCACGGATTTTTTTCCTTTTTTCGATTAGACGCTTATTTAAGAAGATACAGCAAAAATAAGATTTTCATATAAAAAAATTTATATTTTATGAAAAATATAGGTCGTCACGGATTTTTTTCCTTTTTTCGATTAGACGCTTATTTAAGAAGATACAGCAAAAATAAGATTTTCATATAAAAAAATTTATTTTTTATGAAAAATATAGGTCGTCACGGATTTTTGTCCTTTTTTCGATTAGACCCTTATTTAAGAAGATACAGCAAAAATAAGATTTTCATATAAAAAAATTTATATTTTATAAAAAATATAGGTCGTCACGGATTTTTGTCCTTTTTTCGATTAGACGCTTATTAAAAAAGATACAGCAAAAATAAGATTTTCATATTAAAAAAATTTATTTCTTATGAAAATAAAGGTCGTCACGGATTTTTGTCCTTTTTACGATTAGACGCTTATTTAAGAAGATACAGCAAAAATAAGATTTTCATACAAAAAATTTATATTTTATAAAAAATAAGGTCGTCACGGATTTTTGTCCTTTTTTCGATTAGACGCTTATTTAAGAAGATACAGCAAAAATAAGATTTTCATATAGAAAAATTGATTTTTTATTAAAAATATAGGTCGTCACGGATTTTTGTCCGTTGTTCGATTAGACGCTTATTTAAGAAGATACAGCAAAAATAAGATTTTCATATAAAAAAATTGATTTTTTATTAAAAATATATGTCGTCACGGATTTTTGTCCTTTTTTTTTTGATTAGACGCTTATTTAAGAAGATACAGCAAAAATACAATTTTCATATAAAAAATTTATTTTTTATGAAAAATATATGTCGTCACGGATTTTTGTCCTTTTTTCGATTAGACCCTTATTTAAGAAGATACATCAAAAATAAGATTTTCATATTAAAAAAATTTATTTTTATGAAAAATATAGGTCGTCACGGATTTTTTTCCTTTTTTCGATTAGACGCTTATTTAAGAAGATACAGCAAAAATAAGATTTTAATATTAAAAAAATTGATTTTTTATGAAAATATGGGTCATCACGGATTTTTGTTCTTTTTTTGATTAGACGCTTATTTAAGAAGATACAGCAAAAATAAGATTTTCATATAAAAAAATTTATTTTTTATGAAAAATATAGGTCGTCACGGATTTTTGTCCTTTTTTCGATTAGACCCTTATTTAAGAAGATACAGCAAAAATAAGATTTTCATATAAAAAAATTTATATTTTATAAAAAATATAGGTCGTCACGGATTTTTGTCCTTTTTTCGATTAGACGCTTATTTAAGAAGATACAGCAACAATAAGATTTTCATATAGAAAAATTGATTTTTTATTAAAAATATAGGTCGTCACGGATTTTTGTCCTTTGTTCGATTAGACGCTTATTTAAGAAGATACAGCAAAAATAAGATTTTCATATAAAAAAATTTATATTTTATGAAAAATAAGATTTTCATATAAAAAAATTTATTTTTTATGAAAAATATAGGTTGTCACGGATTTTTGTCCTTTTTTCGATTAGACGCTTATTAAAAAAGATACAGAAAAAATAAGATTTTCATATTAAAAAAATTGATTTCTTATGAAAATAAAGGTCGTCACGGATTTTTGTCCTTTTTTCGATTAGACGCTTATTTAAGAAGATACAGCAACAATAAGATTTTCATATAGAAAAATTGATTTTTTATTAAAAATATAGGTCGTCACGGATTTTTGTCCTTTTTTCGATTAGACCATTATTTAAGAAGATACAGCAAAAATAAGATTTTCATATAGAAAAATTGATTTTTTATTAAAAATATAGGTCGTCACGGATTTTTGTCCGTTGTTCGATTAGACGCTTATTTAAGAAGATACAGCAAAAATAAGATTTTCATATAAAAAAATTGATTTTTTATTAAAAATATATGTCGTCACGGATTTTTGTCCTTTTTTTTTGATTAGACGCTTATTTAAGAAGATACAGCAAAAATACAATTTTCATATAAAAAATTTATTTTTTATGAAAAATATAGGTCGTCACGGATTTTTGTCCTTTTTTCGATTAGACCCTTATTTAAGAAGATACAGCAAAAATAAGATTTTCATATAAAAAAATTTATATTTTATGAAAAATAAGATTTTCATATAAAAAAATTTATTTTTTATGAAAAATATATGTCGTCACGGATTTTTGTCCTTTTTTCGATTAGACCCTTATTTAAGAAGATACATCAAAAATAAGATCTTCATATTAAAAAAATTTATTTTTATGAAAAATATAGGTCGTCACGGATTTTTGTCCTTTTTTCGATTAGACCCTTATTTAAGAAGATACAGCAAAAATAAGATTTTCATATAAAAAAATTTATATTTTATAAAAAATATAGGTCGTCACGGATTTTTGTCCTTTTTTCGATTAGACGCTTATTAAAAAAGATACAGCAAAAATAAGATTTTCATATTAAAAAAATTTATTTCTTATGAAAATAAAGGTCGTCACGGATTTTTGTCCTTTTTACGATTAGACGCTTATTTAAGAAGATACAGCAAAAATAAGATTTTCATACAAAAAATTTATATTTTATAAAAAATAAGGTCGTCACGGATTTTTGTCCTTTTTTCGATTAGACGCTTATTTAAGAAGATACAGCAAAAATAAGATTTTCATATAGAAAAATTGATTTTTTATTAAAAATATAGGTCGTCACGGATTTTTGTCCGTTGTTCGATTAGACGCTTATTTAAGAAGATACAGCAAAAATAAGATTTTCATATAAAAAAAATTGATTTTTTATTAAAAATATATGTCGTCACGGATTTTTGTCCTTTTTTTTTGATTAGACGCTTATTTAAGAAGATACAGCAAAAATACAATTTTCATATAAAAAATTTATTTTTTATGAAAAATATAGGTCGTCACGGATTTTTGTCCTTTTTTCGATTAGACCCTTATTTAAGAAGATACAGCAAAAATAAGATTTTCATATAAAAAAATTTATATTTTATGAAAAATAAGATTTTCATATAAAAAAATTTATTTTTTATGAAAAATATATGTCGTCACGGATTTTTGTCCTTTTTTCGATTAGACCCTTATTTAAGAAGATACATCAAAAATAAGATTTTCATATTAAAAAAATTTATTTTTATGAAAAATATAGGTCGTCACGGATTTTTTTCCTTTTTTCGATTAGACGCTTATTTAAGAAGATACAGCAAAAATAAGATTTTAATATTAAAAAAATTGATTTTTTATGAAAATATGGGTCATCACGGATTTTTGTTCTTTTTTTGATTAGACGCTTATTTAAGAAGATACAGCAAAAATAAGATTTTCATATAAAAAAATTTATTTTTTATGAAAAATATAGGTCGTCACGGATTTTTGTCCTTTTTTCGATTAGACCCTTATTTAAGAAGATACAGCAAAAATAAGATTTTCATATAAAAAAATTTATATTTTATAAAAAATATAGGTCGTCACGGATTTTTGTCCTTTTTTCGATTAGACGCTTATTTAAGAAGATACAGCAACAATAAGATTTTCATATAGAAAAATTGATTTTTTATTAAAAATATAGGTCGTCACGGATTTTTGTCCTTTGTTCGATTAGACGCTTATTTAAGAAGATACAGCAAAAATAAGATTTTCATATAAAAAAATTTATATTTTATGAAAAATAAGATTTTCATATAAAAAAATTTATTTTTTATGAAAAATATAGGTTGTCACGGATTTTTGTCCTTTTTTCGATTAGACGCTTATTAAAAAAGATACAGAAAAAATAAGATTTTCATATTAAAAAAATTGATTTCTTATGAAAATAAAGGTCGTCACGGATTTTTGTCCTTTTTTCGATTAGACGCTTATTTAAGAAGATACAGCAACAATAAGATTTTCATATAGAAAAATTGATTTTTTATTAAAAATATAGGTCGTCACGGATTTTTGTCCTTTTTTCGATTAGACCCTTATTTAAGAAGATACAGCAAAAATAAGATTTTCATATAAAAAAATTGATTTTTTATTAAAAATATATGTCGTCACGGATTTTTGTCCTTTTTTTTTGATTAGACGCTTATTTAAGAAGATACAGCAAAAATACAATTTTCATATAAAAAATTTATTTTTTATGAAAAATATAGGTCGTCACGGATTTTTGTCCTTTTTTCGATTAGACCCTTATTTAAGAAGATACAGCAAAAATAAGATTTTCATATAAAAAAATTTATATTTTATGAAAAATAAGATTTTCATATAAAAAAATTTATTTTTTATGAAAAATATAGGTTGTCACGGATTTTTGTCCTTTTTTCGATTAGACGCTTATTAAAAAAGATACAGAAAAAATAAGATTTTCATATTAAAAAAATTGATTTCTTATGAAAATAAAGGTCGTCACGGATTTTTGTCCTTTTTTCGATTAGACGCTTATTTAAGAAGATACAGCAACAATAAGATTTTCATATAGAAAAATTGATTTTTTATTAAAAATATAGGTCGTCACGGATTTTTGTCCTTTTTTCGATTAGACCCTTATTTAAGAAGATACAGCAAAAATAAGATTTTCATATAAAAAAATTGATTTTTTATTAAAAATATATGTCGTCACGGATTTTTGTCCTTTTTTTTTGATTATGAAAAATAAGATTTTCATATAAAAAAATTTATTTTTTATGAAAAATATAGGTTGTCACGGATTTTTGTCCTTTTTTCGATTAGACGCTTATTAAAAAAGATACAGAAAAAATAAGATTTTCATATTAAAAAAATTGATTTCTTATGAAAATAAAGGTCGTCACGGATTTTTGTCCTTTTTTCGATTAGACGCTTATTTAAGAAGATACAGCAAAAATAAGATTTTCATATAAAAAAAATTGATTTTTTATGAAAAATATAGGTCGTCACGGATTTTTGTCCTTTTTTCGATTAGACGCTTATTTAAGAAGATACGGCAAAATTAAGATTTTCATATAAAAAAATTGATTTTTTATGAAAAATATAGGTCGTCACGGATTTTTGTCCTTTTTTCGATTAGACGCTTATTTAAGAAGACACGGCAAAATTAAGATTTTCATATAAAAAAATTTATTTTTTATTAAAAATATAGGTCGTCACGAATTTTTGTCCTTTTTTCCATTAGACGCTTATTTAATAAGATACAGCAAAAATAAGATTTTCATATAAAAAAATTGATTTCTTATGAAAATAAAGGTCGTCACGGATTTTTGTCCTTTTTTCGATTAGACCCTTATTTAAGAAGATACAGCAAAAATAAGATTTTCATATAAAAAAAATTTATTTTTTATGAAAAATATAGGTCGTCACGGATTTTTGTCCTTTTTTCGATTAGACGCTTATTTAAGAAGATACGGCAAAATTAAGATTTTCATATAAAAAAATTGATTTTTTATTAAAAATATAGGTCGTCACGGATTTTTGTCCTTTTTTCGATTAGACGCTTATTGAAGAAGACACGGCAAAATTAAGATTTTCATATAAAAAAATTTATTTTTTATTAAAAATATAGGTCGTCACGAATTTTTGTCCTTTTTTCCATTAGACGCTTATTTAAGAAGATACAGCAAAAATAAGATTTCATATTAAAAAAATTGATTTCTTATGAAAATAAAGGTCGTCACGGATTTTTTCCTTTTTTCGATTAGACGCTTATTTAAGAAGATACGGCAAAATTAAGATTTTCATATAAAAAAATTGATTTTTTATTAAAAATATAGGTAGTCACGGATTTTTGTCCTTTTTTCGATTAGACCCTTATTTAAGAAGATACAGCAAAAATAAGATTTTCGTATAAATTGATTTTTTATGAAAAATATATGTCGTCACGGCTTTTTGTCCTTTTTTCGATTAGACCCTTATTTAAGAAGATACAGCAAAAATAAGATTTTCATATAAATTGATTTTTGTATTTATGAAAAATATAGGTCGTCACGGATTTTTGTCATTTTTTCGATTAGACCCTTATTTAAGAAGATACAGCAAAAATAAGATTTTCATATAAAAAATTTATATTTTATGAAAAATATAGGTCGTCACGGAATTTTGTCTTTTTTTCGATGCTTATTTAAGAAGATACAGCAAAAATAAGATTTACATATAAAAAAATTGATTTTTTATGAAAAATATATGTCGTCACGGATTTTTGTCCTTTTTTCGATTAGACCCTTATTTAAGAAGATACAGCAAAAATAAGATTTTCATATAAATTGAATTTTTATGAAAAATATAGGTCGTCACGGATTTTTGTCATTTTTTTCGATTAGACCCTTATTTAAGAAGATATAGCAAAAATAAGATTTTCATATAAAAAAATTGATTTCTTATGAAAATAAAGGTCGTCACGGATTTTTGTCCTTTTTTCGATTAGACCCTTATTTAAGAAGATACAGCAAAAATAAGATTTTCATATAAAAAAAATTGATTTTTTATGAAAAATATAGGTCGTCACGGATTTTTGTCCTTTTTTCGATTAGACCCTTATTTAAGAAGATACAGCAAAAATAAGATTTATTTAAGAAGATACAGCAAAAATAAGATTTTCATATAAATTGAATTTTTATGAAAAATATAGGTCGTCACGGATTTTTGTCATTTTTTCGATTAGACCCTTATTTAAGAAGATACAGCAAAAATAAGATTTTCATATAAAAAATTTATATTTTATGAAAAATATAGGTCGTCACGGATTTTTGTCCTTTTTTCGATTAGACCCTTATTTAAGAAGATACAGCAAAAATAAGATTTACATATAAATTGAATTTTTATGAAAAATATAGGTCGTCACGGATTTTTGTCATTTTTTCGATTAGACGTTTATTTAAGAAGATACAGCAAAAATAAGCTTTTCATATAAAAAAATTGATTTTTTATGAAAATAAAGGTCGTCACGGATTTTTGTCCTTTTTTCGATTAGACGCTTATTGAAGAAGATACGGCAAAATTAAGATTTTCATATAAAAAAATTTATTTTTTATTAAAAATATAGGTCGTCACGAATTTTTGTCCTTTTTTCCATTAGACGCTTATTTAAGAAGATACAGCAAAAATAAGATTTCATATTAAAAAAATTGATTTCTTATGAAAATAAAGGTCGTCTCGGATTTTTTCCTTTTTTCGATTAGAGGCTTATTTAAGAAGATATGGCAAAATTAAGATTTTCATATAAAAAAATTGATTTTTTATTAAAAATATAGGTAGTCACGGATTTTTGTCCTTTTTTCGATTAGACCCTTATTTAAGAAGATACAGCAAAAATAAGATTTTCGTATAAATTGATTTTTTATGAAAAATATATGTCGTCACGGATTTTTGTCCTTTTTTCGATTAGACCCTTATTTAAGAAGATACAGCAAAAATAAGATTTTCATATAAATTGATTTTTGTATTTATGAAAAATATAGGTCGTCACGGATTTTTGTCATTTTTTCGATTAGACCCTTATTTAAGAAGATACAGCAAAAATAAGATTTACATATAAAAAAATTGATTTTTTATGAAAAATATATGTCGTCACGGATTTTTGTCCTTTTTTCGATTAGACCCTTATTTAAGAAGATACAGCAAAAATAAGATTTTCATATAAATTGAATTTTTATGAAAAATATAGGTCGTCACGGATTTTTGTCATTTTTTCGATTAGACGCTTATTTAAGAAGATACGACAAAATTAAGATTTTCATATAAAAAAAATTGATTTTTTATTAAAAATATAGGTCGTCACGGATTTTTGTCCTTTTTTCGATTAGACGCTTATTTAAGAAGATACAGCAAAAATAAGATTTTCATATAAAAAAATTGATTTTTTATTAAAAATATATGTCGTCACGGATTTTTGTCCTTTTTTCCATTAGACCCTTATTTAAGAAGATACAGCAAAAATAAGATTTATTTAAGAAGATACAGCAAAGATAAGATTTTCATATAAATTGAATTTTTATGAAAAATATAGGTCGTCACGGATTTTTGTCATTTTTTCGATTAGACCCTTATTTAAGAAGATACAGCAAAAATAAGATTTTCATATAAAAAATTTATATTTTATGAAAAATATAGGTCGTCACGGATTTTTGTCCTTTTTTCGATTAGACCCTTATTTAAGAAGATACAGCAAAAATAAGATTTTCATATAAAAAAATTGATTTTTTATTAAAAATATATGTCGTCACGGATTTTTGTCCTTTTTTTTTTTTGATTAGACGCTTATTTAAGAAGATACAGCAAAAATAAGATTTTGATATAAAAAAATTGATTTTTTATTAAAAATATATGTCGTCACGGATTTTTGTCCTTTTTTCGATTAGACGCTTATTTAAGAAGATACAGCAAAAATAAGATTTTCATATTAAAAAAATTGATTTCTTATGAAAATATAGGTCGTCACGGATTTTTGTCCTTTTTTCGATTAGACGCTTATTTAAGAAGATACAGCAAAAATAAGATTTTCATATAAAAAAATTGATTTTTTTATTTAAAATATAGGTCGTCACGGATTTTTGTCCTTTTTTCGATTAAACCCTTATTTAAGAAGATACAGCAAAAATAAGATTTTCATATAAATTGAATTTTTATGAAAAATATAGGTCGTCACGGATTTTTGTCATTTTTTCGATTAGACGCTTATTTAAGAAGATACAGCAAAAATAAGATTTTCATATAAAAAAAATTGATTTTTTATGAAAATAAAGGTCGTCACGGATTTTTGTCCTTTTTTCGATTAGACGCTTATTTAAGAAGATACAGCAAAAATAAGATTTTCATATAAAAAAATTGATTTTTTTATTAAAAATATAGGTCGTCACGGATTTTTGTCCTTTTTTCGATTAGACGCTTATTTAAGAAGATACAGCAAAAATAAGATTTTCATATAAAAAAATTGATTTCTTATGAAAATAAAGGTCGTCACGGATTTTTGTCCTTTTTTCGATTAGACGCTTATTTAAGAAGATACAGCAAAAATAAGATTTTCATATAAAAAAAATTGATATTTTATGAAAAATATAGGTCGTCACGGATTTTTGTCCTTTTTTCGATTAGACGCTTATTTAAGAAGATACAGCAAAAATAAGATTTTCATATAAAAAAATTGATTTCTTACGAAAATATAGGTCGTCACGGATTTTTGTCCTTTTTTCGATTAGACGCTTATTTAAGAAGATACAGCAAAAATAAGATTTTCATATAAAAAAATTGATTTTTTATGAAAAATATATGTCGTCACGGATTTTTGTCCTTTTTTCGATTAGACCCTTATTTAAGAAGATACAGCAAAAATAAGATTTATTTAAGAAGATACAGCAAAAATAAGATTTTCATTTTTTCGATTAGACGTTTATTTAAGAAGATACAGCAAAAATAAGCTTTTCATATAAAAAAATTGATTTTTTATGAAAATAAAGGTCGTCACGGATTTTTGTCCTTTTTTCGATTAGACGCTTATTGAAGAAGATACGGCAAAATTAAGATTTTCATATAAAAAAATTTATTTTTTATTAAAAATATAGGTCGTCACGAATTTTTGTCCTTTTTTCCATTAGACGCTTATTTAAGAAGATACAGCAAAAATAAGATTTCATATTAAAAAAATTGATTTCTTATGAAAATAAAGGTCGTCTCGGATTTTTTCCTTTTTTCGATTAGACGCTTATTTAAGAAGATATGGCAAAATTAAGATTTTCATATAAAAAAATTGATTTTTTATTAAAAATATAGGTAGTCACGGATTTTTGTCCTTTTTTCGATTAGACCCTTATTTAAGAAGATACAGCAAAAATAAGATTTTCGTATAAATTGATTTTTTATGAAAAATATATGTCGTCACGGATTTTTGTCCTTTTTTCGATTAGACCCTTATTTAAGAAGATACAGCAAAAATAAGATTTTCATATAAATTGATTTTTGTATTTATGAAAAATATAGGTCGTCACGGATTTTTGTCATTTTTTCGATTAGACCCTTATTTAAGAAGATACAGCAAAAATAAGATTTACATATAAAAAAATTGATTTTTTATGAAAAATATATGTCGTCACGGATTTTTGTCCTTTTTTCGATTAGACCCTTATTTAAGAAGATACAGCAAAAATAAGATTTTCATATAAATTGAATTTTTATGAAAAATATAGGTCGTCACGGATTTTTGTCATTTTTTCGATTAGACGCTTATTTAAGAAGATACGACAAAATTAAGATTTTCATATAAAAAAAATTGATTTTTTATTAAAAATATAGGTCGTCACGGATTTTTGTCCTTTTTTCGATTAGACGCTTATTTAAGAAGATACAGCAAAAATAAGATTTTCATATAAAAAAATTGATTTTTTATTAAAAATATATGTCGTCACGGATTTTTGTCCTTTTTTCCATTAGACCCTTATTTAAGAAGATACAGCAAAAATAAGATTTATTTAAGAAGATACAGCAAAGATAAGATTTTCATATAAATTGAATTTTTATGAAAAATATAGGTCGTCACGGATTTTTGTCATTTTTTCGATTAGACCCTTATTTAAGAAGATACAGCAAAAATAAGATTTTCATATAAAAAATTTATATTTTATGAAAAATATAGGTCGTCACGGATTTTTGTCCTTTTTTCGATTAGACCCTTATTTAAGAAGATACAGCAAAAATAAGATTTTCATATAAAAAAATTGATTTTTTATTAAAAATATATGTCGTCACGGATTTTTGTCCTTTTTTTTTTTGATTAGACGCTTATTTAAGAAGATACAGCAAAAATAAGATTTTGATATAAAAAAATTGATTTTTTATTAAAAATATATGTCGTCACGGATTTTTGTCCTTTTTTCGATTAGACGCTTATTTAAGAAGATACAGCAAAAATAAGATTTTCATATTAAAAAAATTGATTTCTTATGAAAATATAGGTCGTCACGGATTTTTGTCCTTTTTTCGATTAGACGCTTATTTAAGAAGATACAGCAAAAATAAGATTTTCATATAAAAAAATTGATTTTTTTATTTAAAATATAGGTCGTCACGGATTTTTGTCCTTTTTTCGATTAGACGCTTATTTAAGAAGATACAGCAAAAATAAGATTTTCATATAAAAAATTTATATTTTATGAAAAATATAGGTCGTCACGGATTTTTGTCCTTTTTTCGATTAAACCCTTATTTAAGAAGATACAGCAAAAATAAGATTTTCATATAAATTGAATTTTTATGAAAAATATAGGTCGTCACGGATTTTTGTCATTTTTTCGATTAGACGCTTATTTAAGAAGATACAGCAAAAATAAGATTTTCATATAAAAAAAATTGATTTTTTATGATAATAAAGGTCGTCACGGATTTTTGTCCTTTTTTCGATTAGACGCTTATTTAAGAAGATACAGCAAAAATAAGATTTTCATATAAAAAAATTGATTTTTTTATTAAAAATATAGGTCGTCACGGATTTTTGTCCTTTTTTCGATTAGACGCTTATTTAAGAAGATACAGCAAAAATAAGATTTTCATATAAAAAAATTGATTTCTTATGAAAATAAAGGTCGTCACGGATTTTTGTCCTTTTTTCGATTAGACGCTTATTTAAGAAGATACAGCAAAAATAAGATTTTCATATAAAAAAAATTGATATTTTATGAAAAATATAGGTCGTCACGGATTTTTGTCCTTTTTTCGATTAGACGCTTATTTAAGAAGATACAGCAATAAGATAAGATTTTCATATAAAAAAATTGATTTCTTACGAAAATATAGGTCGTCACGGATTTTTGTCCTTTTTTCGATTAGACGCTTATTTAAGAAGATACAGCAAAAATAAGATTTTCATATAAAAAAATTGATTTTTTATGAAAAATATATGTCGTCACGGATTTTTGTCCTTTTTTCGATTAGACGCTTATTTAAGAAGATACAGAAAAAATAAGATTTTCATATAAAAAAATTGATTTCTTACGAAAATATAGGTCGTCACGGATTTTTGTCCTTTGTTCGATTAGACCCTTATTTAAGAAGATACAGCAAAAATAAGATTTTCATATTAAAAAAATTGATTTCTTATGAAAATAAAGGTCATCACGGATTTTTGTCCTTTTTTCGATTAGACGCTTATTTAAGAAGATACAGCAACAATAAGATTTTCATATAGAAAAATTGATTTTTTATTAAAAATATAGGTCGTCACGGATTTTTGTCCTTTGTTCGATTAGACGCTTATTTAAGAAGATACAGCAAAAATAAGATTTTCATATAAAAAAATTGATTTCTTATGAAAATAAAGGTCGTCACGGATTTTTGTCCTTTTTTCGATTAGACGCTTATTTAAGAAGATACAGCAAAAATAAGATTTTCATATTAAAAAAATTGATTTCTTATGAAAATATAGGTCGTCACGGATTTTTGTCCTTTGTTCGATTAGACCCTTATTTAAGAAGATACAGCAAAAATAAGATTTTCATATAAAAAAATTTATTTTTTATGAAAAATATAGGTCGTCACGGATTTTTGTCCTTTTTTCGATTAAACGCTTATTTAAGAAGATACAGCAAAAATAAGAATATAGGTCGTCACGGATTTTTGTCCTTTTTTCGATTAGACGCTTATTTAAGAAGATACAGCAAAAATAAGATTTTCATATTAAAAAAATTGATTTCTTATGAAAATAAAGGTCATCACGGATTTTTGTCCTTTTTTCGATTAGACGCTTATTTAAGAAGATACAGCAACAATAAGATTTTCATATAGAAAAATTGATTTTTTATTAAAAATATAGATCGTCACGGATTTTTGTCCTTTGTTCGATTAGACAATTATTTAAGAAGATACAGCAAAAATAAGATTTTCATATAAAAAAAATAGATTTTTTATGAAAAATATAGGTCGTCACGGATTTTTGTCCTTTGTTCGATTAGACGCTTATTTAAGAAGATACAGCAAAAATAAGATTTTCATATAAAAAAAATTGATTTTTTATGAAAAATATAGGTCGTCACGGATTTTTGTCCTTTTTTCGATTAGACGCTTATTTAAGAAGATACAGCAAAAATAAGATTTTCATATAAAAAAATTGATTTTTTATTAAAAATATATGTCGTCACGTATTTTTGTCCTTTTTTCGATTAGACCCTTTTTTAAAAAGATACAGCAAAAATAAGATTTTCATATAAAAAAATTGATTTTTTATTAAAAATATATGTCGTCACGGATTTTTGTCCTTTTTTCGATTAGACGCTTATTAAAGAAGATACAGCAAAAATAAGATTTTCATATTAAAAAAATTGTATTCTTATGAAAATAAAGGTCGTCACGGATTTTTGTCCTTTTTTCGATTAGACCCTTATTTAAAAAGATACAGCAAAAATAAGATTTTCATATAAAAAAATTGATTTTTTATGAAAAATATAGGTCGTCACGGATTTTTGTCCTTTTTTCGATTAGACGCTTATTTAAGAAGATACAGCAAAAATAAGATTTTCATATAAAAAAATTTATTTTTTTATTAAAAATATAGGTCGTCACGGATTTTTGTCCTTTTTTCGATTAGACGCTTATTTAAGAAGATACAGCAACAATAAGATTTTCATATAGAAAAATTGATTTTTTATTAAAAATATAGGTCGTCACGGATTTTTGTCCTTTGTTCGATTAGACCCTTATTTAAGAAGATACAGCAAAAATAAGATTTTCATATAAAAAAATTGATTTTTTATGAAAAATATAGGTCGTCACGGATTTTTGTCCTTTTTTCGATTAGACCCTTATTTAAAAAGATACAGCAAAAATAACATTTTCATATAAAAAAATTGATTTTTTATGAAAAATATAGGTCGTCACGGATTTTTGTCCTTTTTTCGATTAGACGCTTATTTAAGAAGATACAGCAAAAATAAGATTTTCATATAAAAAAATTGATTTTTTATTAAAAATATATGTCGTCACGTATTTTTGTCCTTTTTTCGATTAGACCCTTATTTAAAAAGATACAGCAAAAATAAGATTTTCATATAAAAAAATTGATTTTTTATGAAAAATATAGGTCGTCACGGATTTTTGTCCTTTTTTCGATTAGACGCTTATTTAAGAAGATACAGCAAAAATAAGATTTTCATATAAAAAAATTGATTTCTTATGAAAATAAAGGTCGTCACGGATTTTTGCCCTTTTTTCGATTAGACGCTTATTTAAGAAGATACAGCAAAAATAAGATTTTCATATAAAAAAAATTGATTTTTTATGAAAATAAAGGTCGTCACGGATTTTTGTCCTTTTTTCGATTAGACGCTTATTTAAGAAGATACAGCAAAAATAAGATTTTCATATAGAAAAATTGATTTTTTATTAAAAATATAGGTCGTCACGGATTTTTGTCCTTTGTTCGATTAGACAATTATTAAGAAGATACAGCAAAAATAAGATTTTCATATAAAAAAAATAGATTTTTTATGAAAAATATAGGTCGTCACGGATTTTTGTCCTTTGTTCGATTAGACCATTATTTAAGAAGATACAGCAAAAATAAGATTTTCATATAAAAAAATTTATTTTTTATGAAAAATATAGGTCGTCACGGATTTTTGTCCTTTTTTCGATTAGACGCTTATTTAAGAAGATACAGCAAAAATAAGATTTTCATATAAAAAAAATTGATTTTTTATGAAAAATATAGGTCGCCACGGATTTTTGTCCTTTGTTCGATTAGACGCTTATTTAAGAAGATGCAGCAAAAATAAGATTTTCATATAAAAAAAATTGATTTTTTATGAAAAATATAGGTCGTCACGGATTTTTGTCCTTTGTTCGATTAGACGCTTATTTAAGAAGATACAGCAAAAATAAGATTTTCATATAAAAAAAATTGATTTTTTATGAAAAATATAGGTCGTCACGGATTTTTGTCCTTTGTTCGATTAGACGCTTATTTAAGAAGATACAGCAAAAATAAGATTTTCATATAAAAAAAATTGATTTTTTATGAAAAATATAGGTCGTCACGGATTTTTGACCTTTTTTCGATTAGACGCTTATTTAAGAAGATACAGCAAAAATAAGATTTTCATATAAAAAAAATTGATTTTTTATGAAAAATATAGGTCGTCACGGATTTTTGACCTTTTTTCGATTAGACGCTTATTTAAGAAGATACAGCAACAATAAGATTTTCATATAGAAAAATTGATTTTTTATTAAAAATATAGGTCGTCACGGATTTTTGTCCTTTGTTCGATTAGACCCTTATTTAAGAAGATACAGCAACAATAAGATTTTCATATAGAAAAATTGATTTTTTATTAAAAATATAGGTCGTCACGGATTTTTGTCCTTTTTTCGATTAGACGCTTATTTAAGAAGATACAGCAAAAATAAGATTTTCATATAAAAAAATTGTTTTCTTATGAAAATAAAGGTCATCAAGGATTTTTGTCCTTTGTTCGATTAGACCCTTATTTAAGAAGATACAGCAAATAGACAATTTTCATATAAAAAAATTTATTTTTTATGAAAAATATAGGTCGTCACGGATTTTTGTCCTTTTTTTGATTAGACCCTTATTTAAGAAGATACAGCAAAAATAAGATTTTCATATTAAAAAAATTGATTTCTTATGAAAATAAAGGTCATCACGGATTTTTGTCCTTTTTTCGATTAGACGCTTATTTAAGAAGATACAGCAACAATAAGATTTTCATATAGAAAAATTTATTTTTTATTAAAAATATAGGTCGTCACGGATTTTTGTCCTTTGTTCGATTAGACGCTTATTTAAGAAGATACAGCAAAAATAAGATTTTCATATAAAAAAATTGATTTCTTATGAAAATAAAGGTCGTCACGGATTTTTGTCCTTTTTTCGATTAGACGCTTATTTAAGAAGATACAGCAAAAATAAGATTTTCATATTAAAAAAATTGATTTCTTATGAAAATAAAGGTCATCACAAATTTTTGTCCTTTTTTCGATTAGACGCTTATTTAAGAAGATACAGCAAAAATAAGATTTTCATATAGAAAAATTGATTTTTTATTAAAAATACAGGTCGTCACGGATTTTTGTCCTTTGTTCGATTAGACAATTATTAAGAAGATACAGCAAAAATAAGATTTTCATATAAAAAAAATAGATTTTTTATGAAAAATATAGGTCGTCACGGATTTTTGTCCTTTTTTCGATTAGACGCTTATTTAAGAAGATACAGCAAAAATAAGATTTTCATATAAAAAAATTGATTTCTTATGAAAATAAAGGTCGTCACGGATGTTTGTCCTTTTTTCGATTAGACGCTTATTTAAGAAGATACAGCAAAAATAAGATTTTCATATAAAAAAAATTGATTTTTTATGAAAAATATAGGTCGTCACGGATTTTTGTCCTTTTTTCGATTAGACGCTTATTTAAGAAGATACAACAAAAATAAGATTTTCATATAAAAAAATTGATTTCTTATAAAAATAAAGGTCGTCACGGATTTTTGTCCTTTTTTCGATTAGACGCTTATTTAAGAAGATACAGCAAAAATAAGATTTTCATATAAAAAAAATTGATTTTTTATGAAAAATATAGGTCGTCACGGATTTTTGTCCTTTGTTCGATTAGACGCTTATTTAAGAAGATACAGCAAAAATAAGATTTTCATATAAAAAAAATTGATTTTTTATGAAAAATATAGGTCGTCACGGATTTTTGTCCTTTGTTCGATTAGACGCTTATTTAAGAAGATACAGCAAATAGACAATTTTCATATAAAAAAATTTATTTTTTATGAAAAATATAGGTCGTCACGGATTTTTGTCCTTTTTTCGATTAGACGCTTATTTAAGAAGATACAGCAAAAATAAGATTTTCATATTAAAAAAATTGATTTCTTATGAAAATAAAGGTCATCACGGATTTTTGTCCTTTGTTCGATTAGACCCTTATTTAAGAAGATACAGCAAATAGACAATTTTCATATAAAAAAATTTATTTTTTATGAAAAATATAGGTCGTCACGGATTTTTGTCCTTTTTTCGATTAGACCCTTATTTAAGAAGATACAGCAAAATTAAGATTTTCATATAAAAAAATTTATATTTTATGAAAAATAAGATTTTCATATAAAAAAATGTATTTTTTATGAAAAATATAGGTCGTCACGGATTTTTGTCCTTTTTTCGATTAGACCCTTAATTAAGAAGATACAGCAAAAATAAGATTCTCATATAAAAAAATTGATTTCTTATGAAAATAAAGGTCATCACGGATTTTTGTCCTTTGTTTGATTAGACCCTTATTTAAGAAGATACAGCAAATAGACAATTTTCATATAAAAAAATTTATTTTTTATTAAAAATATAGGTCGTCACGGATTTTTGTCCTTTTTTCGATTAGACGCTTATTAAAGAAGATACAGCAAAAATAAGATTTTCATATTAAAAAATTGATTTCTTATGAAAATAAAGGTCGTCACGGATTTTTGTCCTTTTTTCGATTAGACGCTTATTTAAGAAGATACAGCAAAAATAAGATTTTCATATAAAAAAATTGATTTCTTATGAAAATAAAGGTCGTCACGGATGTTTGTCCTTTTTTCGATTAGACGCTTATTTAAGAAGATACAGCAAAAATAAGATTTTCATATAAAAAAAATTGATTTTTTATGAAAAATATAGGTCGTCACGGATTTTTGTCCTTTGTTCGATTAGACGCTTATTTAAGAAGATACAGCAAAAATAAGATTTTCATATAAAAAAAATTGATTTTTTATGAAAAATATAGGTCGTCACGGATTTTTGTCCTTTGTTCGATTAGACGCTTATTTAAGAAGATACAGCAAAAATAAGATTTTCATATAAAAAAAATTGATTTTTTATGAAAAATATAGGTCGTCACGGATTTTTGTCATTTGTTCGATTAGACGCTTATTTAAGAAGATACAGCAAAAATAAGATTTTCATATAAAAAAAATTGATTTTTTATGAAAAATATAGGTCGTCACGGATTTTTGTCCTTTGTTCGATTAGACCCTTATTTAAGAAGATACAGCAAAATTAAGATTTTCATATAAAAAATTTATATTTTATGAAAAATAAGATTTTCATATAAAAAAATTTATTTTTTATGAAAAATATAGGTCGTCACGGATTTTTGTCCTTTTTTCGATTAGACCCTTAATTAAGAAGATACAGCAAAAATAAGATTCTCATATAAAAAAATTGATTTCTTATGAAAATAAAGGTCATCACGGATTTTTGTCCTTTGTTTGATTAGACCCTTATTTAAGAAGATACAGCAAATAGACAATTTTCATATAAAAAAATTTATTTTTTATTAAAAATATAGGTCGTCACGGATTTTTGTCCTTTTTTCGATTAGACGCTTATTAAAGAAGATACAGCAAAAATAAGATTTTCATATTAAAAAATTGATTTCTTATGAAAATAAAGGTCGTCACGGATTTTTGTCCTTTTTTCGATTAGACGCTTATTTAAGAAGATACAGCAAAAATAAGATTTTCATATAAAAAAATTGATTTTTTATTAAAAATATATGTCGTCACGTATTTTTGTCCTTTTTTCGATTAGACCCTTATTTAAAAAGATACAGCAAAAATAAGATTTTCATATAAAAAAATTGATTTTTTATGAAAAATATAGGTCGTCACGGATTTTTGTCCTTTTTTCGATTAGACCCTTATTTAAAAAGATACAGCAAAAATAAGATTTTCATATTAAAAAAATTGATTTCTTATGAAAATATAAGTCGTCACGGATTTTTGTCCTTTGTTCGATTAGACCCTTATTTAAGAAGATACAGCAAAAATAAGATTTTCATATAAAAAAATTTAATTTTTATGAAAAATATAGGTCGTCACGGATTTTTGTCCTTTTTTCGATTAAACGCTTATTTAAGAAGATACAGCAAAAATAAGAATATAGGTCGTCACGGATTTTTGTCCTTTTTTCGATTAGACGCTTATTTAAGAAGATACAACAAAAATAAGATTTTCATATTAAAAAAATTGATTTCTTATGAAAATAAGGGTCATCACGGATTTTTGTCCTTTCTTCGATTAGACGCTTATTTAAGAAGATACAGCAACAATAAGATTTTCATATAGAAAAATTGATTTTTTATTAAAAATATAGGTCGTCACGGATTTTTGTCCTTTGTTCGATTAGACAATTATTTAAGAAGATACAGCAAAAATAAGATTTTCATATAAAAAAAATAGATTTTTTATGAAAAATATAGGTCGTCACGGATTTTTGTCCTTTTTTCGATTAGACGCTTATTTAAGAAGATACAGCAAAAATAAGATTTTCATATAAAAAAAATTCATTTTTTATGAAAAATATAGGTCGTCACGGATTTTTGTCCTTTTTTCGATTAGACGCTTATTTAAGAAGATACAACAAAACTCAGATTTTCATATAAAAAAAATTGATTTCTTATAAAAATAAAGGACGTCACGGATTTTTGTCCTTTTTTCGATTAGACGCTTATTTAAGAAGATACAGCAAAAATAAGATTTTCATATAAAAAAATTGATTTCTTATGAAAATATAGGTCGTCACGGATTTTTGTCCTTTGTTCGATTAGACGCTTATTTAAGAAGATACAGCAACAATAAGATTTTCATATAGAAAAATTGATTTTTTATTAAAAATATAGGTCGTCACGGATTTTTGTCCTTTGTTCGATTAGACGCTTATTTAAGAAGATACAGCAAAAATAAGATTTTCATATAAAAAAAATTGATTTTTTATGAAAAATATAGGTCGTCACGGCTTTTGTCCTTTTTTCGATTAGACGCTTATTTAAGAAGATACAGCAAAAATAAGATTTTCATATAAAAAAATTGATTTTTTATTAAAAATATATGTCGTCACGTATTTTTGTCCTTTGTTCGATTAGACGCTTATTTAAGAAGATACAGCAAAAATAAGATTTTCATATAAAAAAAATTGATTTTTTATGAAAAATATAGGTCGTCACGGATTTTTGTCCTTTGTTCGATTAGACGCTTATTTAAGAAGATACAGCAAAAATAAGATTTTCATATAAAAAAAAATTGATTTTTTATGAAAAATATAGGTCGTCACGGATTATTGTCCTTTTTTCGATTAGACGCTTATTTAAGAAGATACAGCAAAAATAAGATTTTCATATAAAAAAAATTGATTTTTTATGAAAAATATAGGTCGTCACGGATTTTTGTCATTTGTTCGATTAGACGCTTATTTAAGAAGATACAGCAAAAATAAGATTTTCATATAAAAAAAATTGATTTTTTATGAAAAATATAGGTCGTCACGGATTTTTGTCCTTTGTTCGATTAGACCCTTATTTAAGAAGATACAGCAAAAATAAGATTTTCATATAAAAAAATTTATTTTTTATGAAAAATATAGGTCGTCACGGATTTTTGTCCTTTTTTCGATTAGACCCTTATTTAAGAAGATACAGCAAAAATAAGATTTTCATATTAAAAAAATTGATTTCTTATGAAAATAAAGGTCATCACGGATTTTTGTCCTTTGTTCGATTAGACCCTTATTTAAGAAGATACAGCAAATAGACAATTTTCATATAAAAAAATTTATTTTTTATGAAAAATATAGGTCGTCACGGATTTTTGTCCTTTTTTCGATTAGACCCTTATTTAAGAAGATACAGCAAAATTAAGATTTTCATATAAAAAATTTATATTTTATGAAAAATAAGATTTTCATATAAAAAAATTTATTTTTTATGAAAAATATAGGTCGTCACGGATTTTTGTCCTTTTTTCGATTAGACCCTTAATTAAGAAGATACAGCAAAAATAAGATTCTCATATAAAAAAATTGATTTCTTATGAAAATAAAGGTCATCACGGATTTTTGTCCTTTGTTTGATTAGACCCTTATTTAAGAAGATACAGCAAATAGACAATTTTCATATAAAAAAATTTATTTTTTATTACAAATATAGGTCGTCACGGATTTTTGTCCTTTTTTCGATTAGACGATTATTAAAGAAGATACAGCAAAAATAAGATTTTCATATTAAAAAATTGATTTCTTATGAAAATAAAGGTCGTCACGGATTTTTGTCCTTTTTTCGATTAGACGCTTATTTAAGAAGATACAGCAAAAATAAGATTTTCATATAAAAAAATTGATTTTTTATTAAAAATATATGTCGTCACGTATTTTTGTCCTTTTTTCGATTAGACCCTTATTTAAAAAGATACAGCAAAAATAAGTTTTTCATACAAAAATTGATTTTTTATGAAAAATATAGGTCGTCACGGATTTTTGTCCTTTTTTCGATTAGACCCTTATTTAAAAAGATACAGCAAAAATAAGATTTTCATATTAAAAAAATTGATTTCTTATGAAAATATAAGTCGTCACGGATTTTTGTCCTTTGTTCGATTAGACCCTTATTTAAGAAGATACAGCAAAAATAAGATTTTCATATAAAAAAATTTATTTTTTATGAAAAATATAGGTCGTCACGGATTTTTGTCCTTTTTTCGATTAAACGCTTATTTAAGAAGATACAGCAAAAATAAGAATATAGGTCGTCACGGATTTTTGTCCTTTTTTCGATTAGACGCTTATTTAAGAAGATACAACAAAAATAAGATTTTCAAATTAAAAAAATTGATTTCTTATGAAAATAAGGGTCATCACGGATTTTTGTCCTTTCTTCGATTAGACGCTTATTTAAGAAGATACAGCAACAATAAGATTTTCATATAGAAAAATTGATTTTTTATTAAAAATATAGGTCGTCACGGATTTTTGTCCTTTGTTCGATTAGACGCTTATTTAAGAAGATACAGCAAAAATAAGATTTTCATATAAAAAAAATTGATTTTTTATGAAAAATATAGGTCGTCACGGATTTTTGTCCTTTTTTCGATTAGACGCTTATTTAAGAAGATACAGCAAAAATAAGATTTTCATATAAAAAAATTGATTTTTTATTAAAAATATATGTCGTCACGTATTTTTGTCCTTTTTTCGATTAGACCCTTATTTAAAAAGATACAGCAAAAATAAGATTTTCATATAAAAAAATTGATTTTTTATTAAAAATATATGTCGTCACGGATTTTTGTCCTTTTTTCGATTAGACGCTTATTAAAGAAGATACAGCAAAAATAAGATTTTCATATTAAAAAAATTGATTTCTTATGAAAATAAAGGTCGTCACGGATTTTTGTCCTTTTTTCGATTAGACGCTTATTTAAGAAGATACAGCAAAAATAAGATTTTCATATAAAAAAATTGATTTTTTATTAAAAATATATGTCGTCACGTATTTTTGTCCTTTTTACGATTAGACCCTTATTTAAAAAGATACAGCAAAAATAAGATTTTCATATAAAAAAATTGATTTTTTATGAAAAATATAGGTCGTCACGGATTTTTGTCCTTTTTTCGATTAGACCCTTATTTAAAAAGATACAGCAAAAATAAGATTTTCATATAAAAAAATTGATTTTTTATGAAAAATATAGGTCGTCACGGATTTTTGTCCTTTTTTCGATTAGACGCTTATTTAAGAAGATACAGCAAAAATAAGATTTTCATATAAAAAAATTTATTTTTTTATTAAAAATATAGGTCGTCACGGATTTTTGTCCTTTTTTCGATTAGACGCTTATTTAAGAAGATACAGCAACAATAAGATTTTCATATAGAAAAATTGATTTTTTATTAAAAAATATAGGTCGTCACGGATTTTTGTCCTTTGTTCGATTAGACCCTTATTTAAGAATATACAGCAAAAATAAGATTTTCATATAAAAAAATTGATTTTTTATGAAAAATATAGGTCGTCACGGATTTTTGTCCTTTTTTCGATTAGACCCTTATTTAAAAAGATACAGCAAAAATAACATTTTCATATAAAAAAATTGATTTTTTATGAAAAATATAGGTCGTCACGGATTTTTGTCCTTTTTTCGATTAGACGCTTATTTAAGAAGATACAGCAAAAATAAGATTTTCATATAAAAAAATTGATTTTTTATTAAAAATATATGTCGTCACGTATTTTTGTCCTTTTTTCGATTAGACCCTTATTTAAAAAGATACAGCAAAAATAAGATTTTCATATAAAAAAATTGATTTTTTATGAAAAATATAGGTCGTCACGGATTTTTGTCCTTTTTTCGATTAGACCCTTATTTAAAAAGATACAGCAAATATAAAAAAATTGATTTTTTATGAAAAATATAGGTCGTCACGGATTTTTGTCCTTTTTTCGATTAGACGCTTATTTCAGAAGATACAGCAAAAATAAGATTTTCATATAAAAAAATTGATTTCTTATGAAAATAAAGGTCGTCACGGATTTTTGTCCTTTTTTCGATTAGACGCTTATTTAAGAAGATACAGCAAAAATAAGATTTTCATATAAAAAAAATTGATTTTTTATGAAAAATATAGGTCGTCACGGATTTTTGTCCTTTTTTCGATTAGACGCTTATTTAAGAAGATACAGCAAAAATAAGATTTTCATATAAAAAAAATTGATTTTTTATGAAAATAAAGGTCGTCACGGATTTTTGTCCTTTTTTCGATTAGACGCTTATTTAAGAAGATACAGCAAAAATAAGATTTTCATATTAAAAAAATTGATTTCTTATGAAAATAAAGGTCATCACAAATTTTTGTCCTTTTTTCGATTAGACGCTTATTTAAGAAGATACAGCAACAATAAGATTTTCATATAGAAAAATTGATTTTTTATTAAAAATATAGGTCGTCACGGATTTTTGTCCTTTGTTCGATTAGACAATTATTAAGAAGATACAGCAAAAATAAGATTTTCATATAAAAAAAATAGATTTTTTATGAAAAATATAGGTCGTCACGGATTTTTGTCCTTTTTTCGATTAGACGCTTATTTAAGAAGATACAGCAAAAATAACATTTTCATATAAAAAAATTGATTTCTTATGAAAATAAAGGTCGTCACGGATGTTTGTCCTTTTTTCGATTAGACGCTTATTTAAGAAGATCCAGCAAAAATAAGATTTTCATATAAAAAAAATTGATTTTTTATGAAAAATATAGGTCGTCACGGATTTTTGTCCTTTTTTCGATTAGACGCTTATTTAAGAAGATACAACAAAAATAAGATTTTCATATAAAAAAATTGATTTCTTATAAAAATAAAGGTCGTCACGGATTTTTGTCCTTTTTTCGATTAGACGCTTATTTAAGAAGATACAGCAAAAATAAGATTTTCATATAAAAAAAATTGATTTTTTATGAAAAATATAGGTCGTCACGGATTATTGTCCTTTTTTTGATTAGACGCTTATTTAAGAAGATACAGCAAAAATAAGATTTTCATATAAAAAAAATTGATTTTTTATGAAAAATATAGGTCGTCACGGATTTTTGTCCTTTGTTCGATTAGACGCTTATTTAAGAAGATACAGCAAAAATAAGATTTTCATATAAAAAAATTTATTTTTTATGAAAAATATAGGTCGTCACGGATTTTTGTCCTTTTTTCGATTAGACGCTTATTTAAGAAGATACAGCAAAAATAAGATTTTCATATTAAAAAAATTGATTTCTTATGAAAATAAAGGTCATCACGGATTTTTGTCCTTTTTTCGATTAGACGCTTATTTAAGAAGATACAGCAACAATAAGATTTTCATATAGAAAAATTGATTTTTTATTAAAAATATAGGTCGTCACGGATTTTTGTCCTTTGTTCGATTAGACGCTTATTTAAGAAGATACAGCAAAAATAAGATTTTCATATAAAAAAATTGATTTCTTATGAAAATAAAGGTCATCACGGATTTTTGTCCTTTGTTCGATTAGACCCTTATTTAAGAAGATACAGCAAATAGACAATTTTCATATAAAAAAATTTATTTTTTATGAAAAATATAGGTCGTCACGGATTTTTGTCCTTTTTTTGATTAGACCCTTATTTAAGAAGATACAGCAAAAATAAGATTTTCATATTAAAAAAATTGATTTCTTATGAAAATAAAGGTCATCACGGATTTTTGTCCTTTTTTGGATTAGACGCTTATTTAAGAAGATACAGCAACAATAAGATTTTCATATAGAAAAATTGATTTTTTATTAAAAATATAGGTCGTCACGGATTTTTGTCCTTTGTTCGATTAGACGCTTATTTAAGAAGATACAGCAAAAATAAGATTTTCATATAAAAAAATTGATTTCTTATGAAAATAAAGGTCGTCACGGATTTTTGTCCTTTTTTCGATTAGACGCTTATTTAAGAAGATACAGCAAAAATAAGATTTTCATATTAAAAAAATTGATTTCTTATGAAAATAAAGGTCATCACAAATTTTTGTCCTTTTTTCGATTAGACGCTTATTTAAGAAGATACAGCAAAAATAAGATTTTCATATAGAAAAATTGATTTTTTATTAAAAATACAGGTCGTCACGGATTTTTGTCCTTTGTTCGATTAGACAATTATTAAGAAGATACAGCAAAAATAAGATTTTCATATAAAAAAAATAGATTTTTTATGAAAAATATAGGTCGTCACGGATTTTTGTCCTTTTTTCGATTAGACGCTTATTTAAGAAGATACAGCAAAAATAAGATTTTCATATAAAAAAATTGATTTCTTATGAAAATAAAGGTCGTCACGGATGTTTGTCCTTTTTTCGATTAGACGCTTATTTAAGAAGATACAGCAAAAATAAGATTTTCATATAAAAAAAATTGATTTTTTATGAAAAATATAGGTCGTCACGGATTTTTGTCCTTTTTTCGATTAGACGCTTATTTAAGAAGATACAACAAAAATAAGATTTTCATATAAAAAAATTGATTTCTTATAAAAATAAAGGTCGTCACGGATTTTTGTCCTTTTTTCGATTAGACGCTTATTTAAGAAGATACAGCAAAAATAAGATTTTCATATAAAAAAAATTGATTTTTTATGAAAAATATAGGTCGTCACGGATTTTTGTCCTTTGTTCGATTAGACGCTTATTTAAGAAGATACAGCAAAAATAAGATTTTCATATAAAAAAAAATTGATTTTTTATGAAAAATATAGGTCGTCACGGATTTTTGTCCTTTGTTCGATTAGACGCTTATTTAAGAAGATACAGCAAAAATAAGATTTTCATATAACAAAAATTGATTTTTTATGAAAAATATAGGTCGTCACGGATTTTTGTCCTTTGTTCGATTAGACGCTTATTTAAGAAGATACAGCAAAAATAAGATTTTCATATAAAAAAAATTGATTTTTTATGAAAAATATAGGTCGTCACGGATTTTTGTCCTTTGTTCGATTAGACGCTTATTTAAGAAGATACAGCAAAAATAAGATTTTCATATAAAAAAAATTGATTTTTTATGAAAAATATAGGTCGTCACGGATTTTTGTCCTTTGTTAGATTAGACGCTTATTTAAGAAGATACAGCAAAAATAAGATTTTCATATAAAAAAAATTGATTTTTTATGAAAAATATAGGTCGTCACGGATTTTTGTCCTTTGTTCGATTAGACCCTTATTTAAGAAGATACAGCAAAAATAAGATTTTCATATAAAAAAATTTATTTTTTATGAAAAATATAGGTCGTCACGGATTTTTGTCCTTTTTTCGATTAGACGCTTATTTAAGAAGATAAGATTTTCATATTAAAAAAATTGATTTCTTATGAAAATATAGGTCGTCACGGATTTTTGTCCTTTGTTAGATTAGACGCTTATTTAAGAAGATACAGCAAAAATAAGATTTTCATATAAAAAAAATTGATTTTTTATGAAAAATATAGGTCGTCACGGATTTTTGTCCTTTGTTAGATTAGACGCTTATTTAAGAAGATACAGCAAAAATAAGATTTTCATATAAAAAAAATTGATTTTTTATGAAAAATATAGGTCGTCACGGATTTTTGTCCTTTGTTCGATTAGACGCTTATTTAAGAAGATACAGCAAAAATAAGATTTTCATATAAAAAAAAATTGATTTTTTATGAAAAATATAGGTCGTCACGGATTATTGTCCTTTTTTCGATTAGACGCTTATTTAAGAAGATACAGCAAAAATAAGATTTTCATATAAAAAAAATTGATTTTTTATGAAAAATATAGGTCGTCACGGATTTTTGTCCTTTGTTAGATTAGACGCTTATTTAAGAAGATACAGCAAAAATAAGATTTTCATATAAAAAAAATTGATTTTTTATGAAAAATATAGGTCGTCACGGATTTTTGTCCTTTGTTCGATTAGACCCTTATTTAAGAAGATACAGCAAAAATAAGATTTTCATATAAAAAAATTTATTTTTTATGAAAAATATAGGTCGTCACGGATTTTTGTCCTTTTTTCGATTAGACGCTTATTTAAGAAGATACAGCAAAAATAAGATTTTCATATTAAAAAAATTGATTTCTTATGAAAATATAGGTCGTCACGGATTTTTGTCCTTTGTTCGATTAGACGCTTATTTAAGAAGATACAGCAAAAATAAGATTTTCATATAAAAAAATTGATTTCTTATGAAAATAAAGGTCATCACGGATTTTTGTCCTTTGTTCGATTAGACCCTTATTTAAGAAGATACAGCAAATAGACAATTTTCATATAAAAAAATTTATTTTTTATGAAAAATATAGGTCGTCACGGATTTTTGTCCTTTTTTCGATTAGACCCTTATTTAAGAAGATACAGCAAAAATAAGATTTTCATATTAAAAAAATTGATTTCTTATGAAAATAAAGGTCATCACGGATTTTTGTCCTTTGTTCGATTAGACCCTTATTTAAGAAGATACAGCAAATAGACAATTTTCATATAAAAAAATTTATTTTTTATGAAAAATATAGGTCGTCACGGATTTTTGTCCTTTTTTCGATTAGACGCTTATTTAAGAAGATACAGCAAAAATAAGATTTTCATATTAAAAAAATTGATTTCTTATGAAAATAAAGGTCATCACGGATTTTTGTCCTTTGTTCGATTAGACCCTTATTTAAGAAGATACAGCAAATAGACAATTTTCATATAAAAAAAATTTATTTTTTATGAAAAATATAGGTCGTCACGGATTTTTGTCCTTTTTTCGATTAGACCCTTATTTAAGAAGATACAGCAAAATTAAGATTTTCATATAAAAAAATTTATATTTTATGAAAAATAAGATTTTCATATAAAAAAATTTATTTTTTATGAAAAATATAGGTCGTCACGGATTTTTGTCCTTTTTTCGATTAGACCCTTAATTAAGAAGATACAGCAAAAATAAGATTCTCATATAAAAAAATTGATTTCTTATGAAAATAAAGGTCATCACGGATTTTTGTCCTTTGTTTGATTAGACCCTTATTTAAGAAGATACAGCAAATAGACAATTTTCATATAAAAAAATTTATTTTTTATTAAAAATATAGGTCGTCACGGATTTTTGTCCTTTTTTCGATTAGACGCTTATTAAAGAAGATACAGCAAAAATAAGATTTTCATATTAAAAAATTGATTTCTTATGAAAATAAAGGTCGTCACGGATTTTTGTCCTTTTTTTCGATTAGACGCTTATTTAAGAAGATACAGCAAAAATAAGATTTTCATATAAAAAAATTGATTTTTTATTAAAAATATATGTCGTCACGTATTTTTGTCCTTTTTTCGATTAGACCCTTATTTAAAAAGATACAGCAAAAATAAGATTTTCATATAAAAAAATTGATTTTTTATGAAAAATATAGGTCGTCACGGATTTTTGTCCTTTTTTCGATTAGACCCTTATTTAAAAAGATACAGCAAAAATAAGATTTTCATATAAAAAAATTGATTTTTTATGAAAAATATAGGTCGTCACGGATTTTTGTCCTTTTTTCGATTAGACGCTTATTTAAGAAGATACAGCAAAAATAAGATTTTCATATAAAAAAATTTATATTTTATGAAAAATATAGGTCGTCACGGATTTTTTTCCTTTTTTCGATTAGACGCTTATTTAAGAAGATACAGCAAAAATAAGATTTTCATATTAAAAAAATTGATTTCTTATGAAAATAAAGGTCGTCACGGATTTTTTCCTTTTTTCGATTAGACGCTTATTTAAGAAGATACGGCAAAATTAAGATTTTCATATAAAAAAATTGATTTTTTATTAAAAATATAGGTCGTCACGGATTTTTGTCCTTTTTTCGATTAGACGCTTATTTAAGAAGACACAGCAAAAATAAGATTTTCATATAAAAAAATTTATATTTTATGAAAAATATAGGTCGTCACGGATTTTTTTCCTTTTTTCGATTAGACCCTTATTTAAGAAGATACAGCAAAAATAAGATTTTCATATAAAAAAATTGATTTCTTATGAAAATAAAGGTCGTCACGGATTTTTGTCCTTTTTTCGATTAGACGCTTATTTAAGAAGATACAGCAAAAATAAGATATTCATATTAAAAAAATTGATTTCTTATGAAAATAAAGGTCATCACGGATTTTTGTCCTTTGTTCGATTAGACCCTTATTTAAGAAGATACAGCAAATAGACAATTTTCATATAAAAAAATTTATTTTTTATTAAAAATATAGGTCGTCACGGATTTTTGTCCTTTTTTCGATTAGACGCTTATTGAAGAAGATACAGCAAAAATAAGATTTTCATATTAAAAAAATTGATTTCTTATGAAAATAAAGGTCGTCACGGATTTTTGTCCTTTTTTCGATTAGACGCTTATTTAAGAAGATACAGCAAAAATAAGATTTTCATATAAAAAAATTGATTTTTTATTAAAAATATATGTCGTCACGTATTTTTGTCCTTTTTTCGATTAGACCCTTATTTAAAAAGATACAGCAAAAATAAGATTTTCATATAAAAAAATTGATTTTTTATGAAAAATATAGGTCGTCACGGATTTTTGTCCTTTTTTCGATTAGACGCTTATTTAAGAAGATACAGCAAAAATAAGATTTTCATATAAAAAAATTTATATTTTATGAAAAATATAGGTCGTCACGGATTTTTTTCCTTTTTTCGATTAGACGCTTATTTAAGAAGATACAGCAAAAATAAGATTTTCATATTAAAAAAATTGATTTCTTATGAAAATAAAGGTCGTCACGGATTTTTTCCTTTTTTAGATTAGACGCTTATTTAAGAAGATACGGCAAAATTAAGATTTTCATATAAAAAAATTGATTTTTTATTAAAAATATAGGTCGTCACGGATTTTTGTCCTTTTTTCGATTAGACGCTTATTTAAGAAGATACAGCAAAAATAAGATTTTCATATAAAAAAATTTATATTTTATGAAAAATATAGGTCGTCACGGATTTTTTTCCTTTTTTCGATTAGACCCTTATTTAAGAAGATACAGCAAAAATAAGATTTTCATATAAAAAAATTGATTTTTTATGAAAAATATAGGTCGTCACGGATTTTTGTCCTTTTTTCGATTTTATTTTTTTTTATATAAAAAACTAAAAACTCATTTTCTGGCTAAACTAAGCGTTCTACGGGCAAAAGGACTAAAATCTGTGATCACTTATAAAATTCATAAATATCGATTTTTTATTGAAAAATTTAATTTTTTTTATATAAAAAACTAAAAACTCATTTTCTAGCTAAAGTAAGCGTCCTACGGGCAAAAGGACTAAAATCTGTGATCACTTCCAAAATTCATAAAAATCGATTTTTCATTGAAAAATTTAATTTTTTTATATAAAAAACTAAAAACTCATTTTCTGGCTAAACTAAGCGTCCTACGGGCAAAAGGACGAAAATCTGTGATCACATCTAAAATTCATAAAAATCGATTTTTTATTGAAAAATTTAATTTTTTTATATAAAAAACTAAAAACTCATTTTCTGGCTAAACTAAGCGTCCTACGGGCAAAAGGACGAAAATCTGTAATCACTTATAAAATTCATAAATATCGATTTTTTATTGAAAAATTTAATTTTTTTTATATAAAAAACTAAAAACTCATTTTCTAGCTAAAGTAAGCGTCCTACGGGCAAAAGGACTAAAATCTGTGATCACTTCCAAAATTCATAAAAATCGATTTTTCATTGAAAAATTTAATTTTTTTATATAAAAAACTAAAAACTCATTTTCTGGCTAAACTAAGCGTCCTACGGGCAAAAGGACGAAAATCTGTAATCACTTATAAAATTCATAAAAATCGATTTTTTATTGAAAAATTTAATTTTTTTTATATAAAAAACTAAAAACTCATTTTCTGGCTAAACTAAGCGTCCTACGGGCAAAAGGACGAAAATCTGTAATCACTTATAAAATTTATAAAAATCGATTTTTTATTGAAAAATTAAATTTTTTTATATAAAAAACTAAAAACTCATTTTCTGGCTAAACTAAGCGTTCTACGGGCAAAAGGACTAAAATCTGTGATCACTTATAAAATTCATAAATATCGATTTTTTATTGAAAAATTAAATTTTTTTATATAAAAAACTAAAAACTCATTTTCTGGCTAAACTAAGCGTCCTACGGGCAAAAGGACGAAAATCTGTAATCACTTATAAAATTCATAAAAATCGATTTTTTATTGAAAAATTTAATTTTTTTATATAAAAAACTAAAAACTCATTTTCTGGCTAAACTAAGCGTTCTACGGGCAAAAGGACTAAAATCTGTGATCACTTATAAAATTCATAAATATCGATTTTTTACTGAAAAATTTAATTTTTTTATATAAAAAACTAAAAACTCATTTTCTAGCTAAAGTAAGCGTCCTACGGGCAAAAGGACTAAAATCTGTGATCACTTCCAAAATTCATAAAAATCGATTTTTTATTGAAAAATTTAATTTTTTTATATAAAAAACTAAAAACTCATTTTCTGGCTAAACTAAGCGTCCTACGGGCAAAAGGACGAAAATCTGTAATCACTTATAAAATTCATAAAAATCGATTTTTTATTGAAAAATTTAATTTTTTTTTATATAAAAAACTAAAAACTCATTTTCTGGCTAAACTAAGCGTTCTACGGGCAAAAGGACTAAAATCTGTGATCACTTATAAAATTCATAAATATCGATTTTTTATTGAAAAATTTAATTTTTTTTATATAAAAAACTAAAAACTCATTTTCTGGCTAAACTAAGCGTCCTACGGGCAAAAGGACGAAAATCTGTAATCACTTATAAAATTCATAAAAATCGATTTTTTATTGAAAAATTTAATTTTTTTTTATATAAAAAACTAAAAACTCATTTTCTGGCTAAACTAAGCGTTCTACGGGCAAAAGGACTAAAATCTGTGATCACTTATAAAATTCATAAATATCGATTTTTTATTGAAAAATTTAATTTTTTTTATATAAAAAACTAAAAATTCATTTTCTGGCTAAACTAAGCGTCCTACGGGCAAAAGGACGAAAATCTGTAATCACTTATAAAATTCATAAAAATAGATTTTTTATTGAAAAATTTAATTTTTTTTATATAAAAAACTAAAAACTCATTTTCTGGCTAAACTAAGCGTTCTACGGGCAAAAGGACTAAAATCTGTGATCACTTATAAAATTCATAAATATCGTTTTTTTATTGAAAAATTTAATTTTTTTTATATAAAAAACTAAAAACTCATTTGCTGGCTAAACTAAGCGTCCTACGGGCAAAAGGACGAAAATCTGTAATCACTTATAAAATTCATAAAAATCGATTTTTTATTGAAAAATTTAATTTTTTTATATAAAAAACTAAAAACTCATTTTCTGGCTAAACTAAGCGTCCTACGGGCAAAAGGACGAAAATCTGTAATCACTTATAAAATTCATAAAAATCGATTTTTTATTGAAAAATTTAATTTTTTTATATAAAAAACTAAAAACTCATTTTCTGGCTAAACTAAGCGTTCTACGGGCAAAAAGACTAAAATCTGTGATCACTTATAAAATTCATAAATATCGATTTTTTATTGAAAAATTTAATTTAATAGACCCTTATTTAAAAAGATACAGCAAAAATAAGATTTTCATATAAAAAAATTGATTTTTTATGAAAAATATAGGTCGTCACGGATTTTTGTCCTTTTTTCGATTAGACGCTTATTTAAGAAGATACAGCAAAAATAAGATTTTCATATAAAAAATTTATATTTTATGAAAAATATAGGTCGTCACGGATTTTTTTTCCATTTTTCGATTAGACGCTTATTTAAGAAGATACAGCAAAAATAAGATTTTCATATTAAAAAAATTGATTTCTTATGAAAATATAAGTCGTCACGGATTTTTGTCCTTTGTTCGATTAGACGCTTATTTAAGAAGATACAGCAAAAATAAGATTTTCATATAAAAAAATTTATTTTTTATGAAAAATATAGGTCGTCACGGATTTTTGTCCTTTTTTCGATTAAACGCTTATTTAAGAAGATACAGCAAAAATAAGAATATAGGTCGTCACGGATTTTTGTCCTTTTTTCGATTAGACGCTTATTTAAGAAGATACAACAAAAATAAGATTTTCAAATTAAAAAAATTGATTTCTTATGAAAATAAGGGTCATCACGGATTTTTGTCCTTTCTTCGATTAGACGCTTATTTAAGAAGATACAGCAACAATAAGATTTTCATATAGAAAAATTGATTTTTTATTAAAAATATAGGTCGTCACGGATTTTTGTCCTTTGTTCGATTAGACAATTATTTAAGAAGATACAGCAAAAATAAGATTTTCATATAAAAAAAATAGATTTTTTATGAAAAATATAGGTCGTCACGGATTTTTGTCCTTTTTTCGATTAGACGCTTATTTAAGAAGATACAGCAAAAATAAGATTTTCATATAAAAAAAATTCATTTTTTATGAAAAATATAGGTCGTCACGGATTTTTGTCCTTTTTTCGATTAGACGCTTATTTAAGAAGATACAACAAAACTAAGATTTTCATATAAAAAAAATTGATTTCTTATAAAAATAAAGGACGTCACGGATTTTTGTCCTTTTTTCGATTAGACGCTTATTTAAGAAGATACAGCAAAAATAAGATTTTCATATAAAAAAATTGATTTCTTATGAAAATATAGGTCGTCACGGATTTTTGTCCTTTTTTCGATTAGACGCTTATTTAAGAAGATACAGCAAAAATAAGATTTTCATATAAAAAAATTGATTTTTTATTAAAAATATATGTCGTCACGTATTTTTGTCCTTTTTTCGATTAGACCCTTATTTAAAAAGATACAGCAAAAATAAGATTTTCATATAAAAAAATTGATTTTTTATTAAAAATATATGTCGTCACGGATTTTTGTCCTTTTTTCGATTAGACGCTTATTAAAGAAGATACAGCAAAAATAAGATTTTCATATTAAAAAAATTGATTTCTTATGAAAATAAAGGTCGTCACGGATTTTTGTCCTTTTTTCGATTAGACGCTTATTTAAGAAGATACAGCAAAAATAAGATTTTCATATAAAAAAATTGATTTTTTATTAAAAATATATGTCGTCACGTATTTTTGTCCTTTTTACGATTAGACCCTTATTTAAAAAGATACAGCAAAAATAAGATTTTCATATAAAAAAATTGATTTTTTATGAAAAATATAGGTCGTCACGGATTTTTGTCCTTTTTTCGATTAGACCCTTATTTAAAAAGATACAGCAAAAATAAGATTTTCATATAAAAAAATTGATTTTTTATGAAAAATATAGGTCGTCACGGATTTTTGTCCTTTTTTCGATTAGACGCTTATTTAAGAAGATACAGCAAAAATAAGATTTTCATATAAAAAAATTTATTTTTTTATTAAAAATATAGGTCGTCACGGATTTTTGTCCTTTTTTCGATTAGACGCTTATTTAAGAAGATACAGCAACAATAAGATTTTCATATAGAAAAATTGATTTTTTATTAAAAAATATAGGTCGTCACGGATTTTTGTCCTTTGTTCGATTAGACGCTTATTTAAGAAGATACAGCAAAAATAAGATTTTCATATAAAAAAATTGATTTTTATGAAAAATATAGGTCGTCACGGATTTTTGTCCTTTATTCGATTAGACGCTTATTTAAGAAGATACAGCAAAAATAAGATTTTCATATAAAAAAAATTGATTTTTTATGAAAAATATAGGTCGTCACGGATTTTTGTCCTTTGTTCGATTAGACGCTTATTTAAGAAGATACAGCAAAAATAAGATTTTCATATAAAAAAAATTGATTTTTTATGAAAAATATAGGTCGTCACGGATTATTGTCCTTTTTTTGATTAGACGCTTATTTAAGAAGATACAGCAAAAATAAGATTTTCATATAAAAAAAATTGATTTTTTATGAAAAATATAGGTCGTCACGGATTTTTGTCCTTTGTTCGATTAGACGCTTATTTAAGAAGATACAGCAAAAATAAGATTTTCATATAAAAAAATTTATTTTTTATGAAAAATATAGGTCGTCACGGATTTTTGTCCTTTTTTCGATTAGACGCTTATTTAAGAAGATACAGCAAAAATAAGATTTTCATATTAAAAAAATTGATTTCTTATGAAAATAAAGGTCATCACGGATTTTTGTCCTTTTTTCGATTAGACGCTTATTTAAGAAGATACAGCAACAATAAGATTTTCATATAGAAAAATTGATTTTTTATTAAAAATATAGGTCGTCACGGATTTTTGTCCTTTGTTCGATTAGACGCTTATTTAAGAAGATACAGCAAAAATAAGATTTTCATATAAAAAAATTGATTTCTTATGAAAATAAAGGTCATCACGGATTTTTGTCCTTTGTTCGATTAGACCCTTATTTAAGAAGATACAGCAAATAGACAATTTTCATATAAAAAAATTTATTTTTTATGAAAAATATAGGTCGTCACGGATTTTTGTCCTTTTTTTGATTAGACCCTTATTTAAGAAGATACAGCAAAAATAAGATTTTCATATTAAAAAAATTGATTTCTTATGAAAATAAAGGTCATCACGGATTTTTGTCCTTTTTTCGATTAGACGCTTATTTAAGAAGATACAGCAATAATAAGATTTTCATATAGAAAAATTGATTTTTTATTAAAAATATAGGTCGTCACGGATTTTTGTCCTTTG